>JABFQH010000046.1:0-14046 GCA_022816965.1 Tanaodytes sp. ZL-2020 | reverse complement strand
CATTCCAACTTTGCACAAGCTTAATGTTTTTATGCTTCCTTATATTTTCGCACGTTTTGCCGTAGACCAAGTTATTCATTAGTTTATAAAAATTCTTATCAAAATCATTTTTCGATAATTTTCGCAATCCGCTGTTCAAATCTATACACGGCTTCAACCATGGAGATTGATTAAATTGTAAAATTCTATACATTTTCTGTAACTTCATCCCTAAACTTAAATACATTTTTAAATTTTCATGAGGAATAACATAATTTTTTTTAGAATACAAGGTAGTCATCAGTTTTGTCCATTTGTTTTTGCTTATTGGAGGAATCAGATGTTCTGGAGCCAGTGGTAAATCTTTATGATACTCATGAAGTTTACGTGGATACTCTAAATCAACCTCTAACATGTAACCAACTTCTGGATTTGCGTTGTCATCAATTTTTTCAACCCATTTAAAATTATTTATCGGTAGAGGTAGCTGCATAGCAGCACAGTAGATATAGAGCAACAGTTCTCCCTCACTTCAAGGTCGCTTTATTAGAGCAACAGTTCTGCCTCACTTCAAGGTCGCTTTATTTGGGCAACAGTTCTGCCTCATTTCAAATGTGTTAATGCAAATAACTAATTTAAAAAAAAAAAATAAAAAAAATTAATAATACATGAATGGAATTTATTTGTTTGTAGCCATTGTCAATAACTGATGATTTATGGGATGGTATAGGATAGGTTAGCGAAATAAAAAAGTACGTTTTCTTTGTGTTAATAGATTTATTAATCTTTCTTGAATGAATAAAGAATTTAAAAATACTTTAACACCTCGAATATTACAATGATCAAATAGACTAGCATTTTTAACATTATTTTTTCGATTTGTTTGTAATCCAAGTATGACAAAACGTGGTTTTTTCATCTGAGATGCCGTTTTTATAACCCAAACATGTTTAGTAGCAATTGGTAATGATGGGTATTCAAATACATCCCACGTTCTAAATGCGATTCCTATTGGTTTATCTTTTGCAATAAAATCGAGCATTTTAATTTTATGTCTATCAGCTAATTTAATGTGTGGCATCAGCCATTCAATATTTGAAATTCTAATTTTTGCATCTTCATCGTCATTGCCAACTTTAATTATTGCATTTGTGTCTGTATTTGCTCTTGTTAATATCAGTTCATGCTTTGCGTTAACAATTATTTTATGGTAATCTTCAGCAAAACCTAATATATTACTCAATGGAATACAAACATCAAAATAACCGGATTCGTTTGTGAGTTTGATCTTTTCTCCGTTCCTATCCAGTTAGCATTCTCCATTGAATTGTTTTTATTTGGGTTCAATGAAATCATGTTTTTCATTACCGTCGTAATACCAACATTTTTATTACGATCAATTTCAACATTGTTCAATTCATAAAGAATTTCTTTAAATAGATGACAGATTGCATTGTTTACTCAACTTATCGAATCCGGAGCTTGATCGTTATCATCGGCTTTCATTAATCTGCCATAGATATGCAAAAAACTTTTACTTGGCAATAGATTAACGTCTTGTTGTTGGATCGCGATTCGTACTTCATCACCATTATTAAAAGTCGTTAAATTGTACGGTTTATGAATATGGTATTCATATTGAGAAATTGATTCATCAAATAAAATTGGATTTTGTATTTGTAAAATGTTCGACATGATTACTTTTTGAGTCTCAAACCAATACTTTGTAAGAATATCCTATTGCTAGGTGGTAACACAAGTAATGGTTTACGAAAACTAAAAATATTCAATCAGTCGTTTACATTTTTATACCTTTTTTTATCAAAAACAATACCCATTTTACAATTATTTGATATTAAATCTGACTGTGATCGTTTCACCTCTGAAATTAATTAAATTATTATTTTGATAGACTAACCGAATTTTTAAATGATCAATTGCTCGTACGGTGATTGGCAGATAAATAACGTTCGACACTCTTTCAACTATTTTATATCCTGCTGACAAGCTTGGATAAAATTCATGAATCGTATGAACTCTTTCGCTATTCGAGTACGCATTCGTTGTAATGTTACATTCAACTCTAATTGTATTTACGCTCAAAATATTCACAGGATAATTTGATTCGTGTTTTACATTGGCTTCCAAAATATTAGAATTGAATCCTAGAATATTTCGGATCATATTGGGTCGACTAAAGTTGATGACTTGATTACACAAGATTTGACACTTGAATGTGTTATTATTTGGAATAATGACAATGTCTATATTTTTAATTTTCAAATACTTTGCAATATCTTCTATTTCATAACTGCCAGTAGGGATTGTAATTTCTTCTTTACCAACGAAAAATTTATTATTGTTTTCATAAATATTCGGAATAGAATTAAATGTTAACAATTGTACGAGTCCCAAAACATATCGTTTGTGCGATGATAATTCAATCGGTGGATAATAATATGCTTCTACTTCTGATGTGTTGTTATTCAACGTTAATGTTATCGAATCCATGATAAAAACATAACTAATAATAATTGTTAAATTTCAATTGTTATTTAAAAAATTCAAACATAAATGTCCACATTCGTACGTATTATAGTTCTGATATCGATCATAATTATATTTTATCAAGCTACCACTACCAAAATATTCAATCAGCTCAGGCGGAGGTTTCAAGTTTCCAAAGCTATCAAAGTAATGAATAGTAGAATTAATTTTCTTATAACATGTCCAGTGAGAACCTTTAGAATCTTGACTATCCAAGTTGATAATAGCAGTCTCATTTTTATAAGGCCCATTTTTAGGTAAAGCATCGCGCATAAACACTCCTCTAAAATATGGAATTTTCAACTTTTTAGCGTACTTCATTAAATCAAAATTGCTCAGGGCCCGTCGTGGTAGCTTGATATTTAGTTTTTTGAGAGATATAAACCTAGCCCTTTTCTATATGGTTTTAAATATAACCCTCTGCCAAGCGCCATAGGTTCAGATTTTTTATTTTGCAAATTTTCATTCGAGCGTCTCGAAATATTTGAAACTGCATTTGCAACAGCGCTTGCACCACCTATTAATGATCCTAAAGTGCTTAATCCTGCAAAAATCGGTATAAGTGGCAAAACACCTCCAACTTTGGTTGAAATGGGAAGAATTCGAGGTACTTGTATATTCCGTTTACCACCAGCAGATTTTATTGCTTCTCGGGCACCTTGGAGAGCTGACTTTATAGGATCAGTTCTAAAATTCATCGATTTCTTCGCAGCATTAACAATTTTTCGTAAAGCAATTTTTTTATTCCTTTTCTTCAAACCGACACCTGTCTTTTTTCGTTTATTTTTTTTTTTTGCATAAACTCATGCCCATTTTTTGTTTTAACCCAATAATACTAGTTACAGCTAAAGCTGCAGCTCGTTCACCGATACTCGAATTTTTAGAAAATATCCGATCTTTAGCTTTTTTAATTAATATTTTATCGGCTGTGTGTCTTGCAACCAAATTATTACTATTTTGGGAATATGCAATAGTGCATTGATACCTTTATCCAATCTATAATTTAATTTGGTACCTGCTCCGCAAAATTGATAACCAGGAATATGTAATTCAGATGGCAAATTATTAATAACTTTATTTAGCAAACTACCTCCGTTTTTACCATACGTTTTCATAAAAACATTCTATTGTATACTGAATGAAATTGTATAAAAGCAATCGTATTTAACATGTTGGGTCATTTGTTAACAATATGAAGTTGCAAAAACAACGCAAATTGTTACCCGTTGAAAATTTTGATTACATAATTCCACAAACAGATACACAATACAAAAGACATGGAGACTTATTACCCAATACAATCAGAGCCATTTTTGTTGGTCCCAGTAACTGCGGGAAAACAAATGCGTTAATGTCTCTGATACTTAATTCGAATGGATTGCGATCCGAAAATATTTATTTATATTCAAAATCACTAAATCAACCGAAGTATACCTTTTTATCTAATTTATTACATGGTTTAAAAGGCCCTGAACATTTTCCATTCAATGCGCACGAAAAAGTGATTCAACCCGATGATGTAAAACCAAACAGTTTAATGATTTTCGATGACGTTGCTTGCGCAAAACAAGATCATATACGTTCTTTCTTTTGCATGGGCAGACATAAATTGGTAGATTGTTTTTATCTCTGTCAGACTTATACACGTATACCTAAGCATTTAGTTCGAGATAATGCAAATTTTTTAGTGATTTTTAAACAAGATGAATTAAATTTAAAGCATTTATATAATGATCACGTAAATACGGATATGAGTTATGAAAAATTCAAAAATATTTGTTTACATTGTTGGAATAGCGATAAATTTGGTTTTGTTGTTATTGATAAAGATTGTGATCAGCATAATGGACGATATAGAAAAGGTTTCGATTGTTTTATAAATAGTGCGTAAATAAAATAATTAACATTAGTCTTCAGTTTGAAGTATTCTAGGTAAGATGGAAAAATCATTCAAAAAAAGTATATAGAAAAATTTAATAAACAAATAAAAAAATTCTCTAACAAAGTAAAAACTTTACAAGCAACTATTGAAAATGAAATAAGTTTAGCAAATGCTAAAATTCAGAAATTTGAGCCAAAAATTAATACTGTTTATCAGATTGAATTATATAATAAAAAATTAATGCAATTGTCGTGGGATATAGGAGCGGCAATACATACTGAAAAATTTGAGTCAATAAATAAGGATATTGTTAGGCTTTACGAGAAAACAATTCCTACAATAGAAAGATTAAATCAAAAAATAAGTAGAGAAGTTGGATGGTGGGAAAAATATCTGAAAAAAAATTCTGAAAAATAAAAAAGCTCTTAAAAAAAAACTATGGATAATATTGTTGACGAATTGCATAAACCTGCACGACGCAACTATAGACGAAGAAAAGTTGATATTCGAGATTTGAATGAAACGTTTCAAGCTGATCTTGTTGATATGACAGCTTACAGCAATGAAAATAAAGGCTATAAATATTTATTGACAATCATTGATATATTTTCAAAGTTTGCCTGGGCCATTCCATTAAAAACCAAAAGTGGTAAAGATGTCAGTGCTGCGATGGAATCTGTATTGAAACATGGTAGAATACCAAAAAACTTGCACGTGGACATGGGAAAAGAGTTTTATAATTCTACGTTCGAAGCGTTAATGAACAAATACAATATTAATATGTATTCTACGTATAGTCATTTGAAGGCATCTATTTGTGAACGGTTTAACCGTACATTGAAAGAAAAGATGTGGAAAAAATTTTCCTTGAACGGTAGTTTTAAATGGATTCATATGATTAATGATTTAATTGCTTTATACAACAACACTGTACATCGAACTATCAAAATGAAACCGAAAAATGTAAATTCGAAAAATTCAAGGAAACTTTTTGAAAATGTGTATTCAAAATCAATTAATTTAAAAAATAATACACATAAGTTTAGCATTGGTGATAAAGTTCGCATTAGCAAGTATAAGCATATTTTTTCTAAAGGCTATTGGCCAAATTGGACCACTGAAATATTTACAATAAATCAAATCAATCATACATATCCTGTCACATATAAATTGATAGATTATAAAAACAATCCTATAAAAGGTTGTTTCTATAAGGAAGAGTTATTAAAAACCTCGAATCCAAATGTATATCTTATAGAAAAAATTATAAGAAAAAAAGGAAATAAATTATATGTCAAATGGTTAGGTTTTGATGATACGCACAATTCATGGATCGAAAAAACAGATGTAAAATAATTTTTTTCTGAAATAAAATAATGAAACTTTATACTGTATGTAATTTTTCTTTTACCTTGTGCTTAAATAAATGTGAAAGGTATTATTGAATAAAGAAACGACAATGTTTTGGCAATAATACTTTATTCATATTATTATAATAATCATATACACACATTTCTATTCATTCATCACATACAAATTCTATGCTATTATATTGATCTCCATTATATATTAAGTACAATTTTCTTTCTTTAATAATTTCGTGCATTTGTACAATTATAGTTGTATCTTTTACAAATAGCTTATATACTCGCAATGGTAAAAATACGGTGAACATTTGTTGTTCGTTTTCTTCAACATTAGCAGATACTCTTTTTCCATACTTTGTTGTAACAATTCGCAAATCATGTATTTTATATTTATGACCAATTATCATCTCATTCATTCTCTTGAACGGCATAAATCTGTCAGCATTGAGGCTTGTGTTGACACATTTAACGAATTTCTGTAAATGAAATAGATTGAAAATAATTATTTAATGAAAACTTTCAACATTGGAATTATATAAATTATTGTTTACAAATAGTAAATCTTACCTCAGCCATTACAGTTGTAATTTATTGATATTCCTTATGAGTTGGTTGTATGCTTCAAAACGCTTTAAGCGTTCTTTCAGATCACTCAAGTTTATGTCCAACTGTTTTAGACGAACAATCAGTTCTTTGCGATTTTCTGAGAGGGATTTACACATTATGCTCATCTTTTGAAGATGGGAAACTTATATATGAACGAATATCCCCTCTACGTAGACTTCTAATATCAATAAAGCATTGAAATTCAGAGTTTATAATAATAATAAAAATAATAATAATAAATATTCTATGATGAATAGTAAACAGTTGGCAGTAGCATTTCATAATGTCAGTTGAAACAAAATTCTTAACGTTTGATAATTTTTCTTTCTAATATTGTAATAAAAAGTTAATGAATTGGAATGAAAAAAAAAAAAATTGATTGGTATAATATTTTTATTGACATAATCATATGTTCATGAACAAGGATTTCTTTTTTCGACAAGCCTTTGTGAATATAAGATTGACCTAAAATATATTTGAATGTCATACTAATTCAAATTTGAAATCAACATATAGAAAAAATGAATGAATTGAATCTTCAAGACCAAAGCTGCTGACAATGTCGGAAAAAAATTACTTTCAAAATCCAATCTAAAAGCGGTAATGGTAATCTGTTATATTAAGGTATAAAATATGTACGCGTTTGTCCATTCCAAAGTTTTGTGTTCGTGAGTCATATCTACGTGTGTTTCGACTCGTTATAACTCGTCGATATAGTGAAGTTCTTTGTGTGTGTGTGTGTCTTGTATGTGCTGTTATTTGTTCAACAAAGTGATTTTATACGTGATTCCACGACTTGTTTGAACAAAGAAGATGGCCGAATTAAACAATAAGAAAAAAATAATGTTGAAAAGGCACGCTTTTGAACGGAAAATGGATGAAGTTGCAATGGACTGCATAAGTGATCATTTGAGTAAAGTAAATGTTGATATTTACAATGTACGCAATGAAGCCGAAAAAAAATGATAACATAAACGTGCATATTTCCACATGATCAATAAAATAGAACGGAAATATGCTTATTTATGGCATGGAACCGTTAAACAATTCTTCGATTTCATCAAAGGAAATAACACTTTAACAGAGGCTAGTTCACCTGGAACATGCAATAAAAATCGAAGAATTGCTTTACAATTAAAATTATTAAAAAAAAATTTGTTATGCAAGTTAGATGTTCTACGAAATGAAACAATTGAGGAGTATGACGATTTAATGGAACCTTTAAAACAAGAAAAAGAAGCTGTTCTCGATTAGAGAGATGAGATTGATGCGAGCGAAAAAAGAAGGAAAGGAGAAAAAAATTATTTATTTCAATCGTTCATGGCGGAGAACATTGAATGGGACGATTAAGAAGAAGTCGAAGAAGAAGAAATGCAAAAATATATAGAACATTTCAAACAAAAAGACGATGATCCAACATTAGAAACCGATAGCGACGATACAATAACGCTATCATCCGATGAAGATCTTGAACAACGGGAAACGGATTGCGAGCTGGTAGAGGAAGAAGAAGAAGAAGATCAGTCGACACAGCCAGAGCAGCAACAACAACAACAACAACAACGACGTGAAGACAACGAGCCGGACAATAATGATCAATGGGATGTCGAAGAAATGGATCCTGCCGTTCTCGAAGAGTATGAAGAAGAAGTGGGCACTTAGGAATTCAAGGTAAATAAACAAGACTTATTTCATTTTTCAATTTATTGCGTTTTTATGTCCCCATGGTAAAGTTTTATCACTTCCATCAATTAAAAATCGTTTATCATCATACGGGCTTAGTGCAATTTTTTCTTGAGTAACAGTATAAACATTATGCATTCTAGATAAAATATAATTCTGTTTTCTTTTAATCGTGCATGCATTGTGTAAACAATAAACGTAATCATCGAAGCCAATAGTCTTATTCACGACACTCGTTTTTATACCCTTAGCTCGTTTTTGCTCATTTTCACCCATTATTCGTAGTGCATACATTTTTGACCTCAGGCCAACAAATTCGGTCATAATTTTTCCATTACATTCATCTTTCATTAAACCTAAAACTTTCTTATTTACTAAAGGCATTCCGAATTGATTATCAATTGGATAATCACTTGTATCAAACATGTGTATATCTTGTTTTATATTTTCATAAAGATCTTCACATTTGAACTCATATATAAAGCTATCGGTATCCGTGTATAACAAACTTACATTTTTATTATATTTCGGTAAAATGTATTCGTAATGGAATTCATACATAAGTGTTTTTGAAATATCTAATATGCTCATACCAACGTAGATTGGTTTATCCATAGTTACAGATAAACTTTTTAATTCAATAGCAATCAAGTTTTCGTTGAATTTAACAAAGCGATGAAAATTTGGTTTTGATGTTAGTGCTTCTACTCCATATCTACCATCCCATTTATTTTTAATTTGGACATTTTTCCTGTGCCTTAGGCTCTCGAGCGTTTTGCCAAAAAATGAGTTATTCATTAGTTTATATAAATTTTTTTCAAAGTCGTTTTTCGATTTCTTCCGTAATGCAGTGTTTAATTCGATGTATGATTTTATCCATGGAGATTGCTTAAATTGTAATATTCTGTGAATTTTTTTTATTATCAAACCGTGTACGAGAGCTTGCTTTAAATTTCGGTAGTGAATTACATAATTTTTTTTATCATATAATGTTGCAAGTAATTTTTCATGCTTACCACCCGGTGGAATGTCTTTAGTAGGACACATTGGTAAATCTTTCTGCAAATCATGGATTTCATGTGGATAACTTAAATCAACTTCTAAAACATAACCAATATCAGAATCATTCGCGATATTTGTAACTTCAAAATTTTGCAAATTTTCGTTTGCAGCATTTTGAGTATTTTGATACCATTTAAATTCAGATATCGGTAAGTTTTCACATAATCCCCACGCATAGAGGTTGTTCTTGTCAAAATATGCTAAATATACAGATTCTTTCGTAGAATCATAATTTGTCATATACTTATTATTAGCGCGTGAATATCTGTTTGAACATTGACTTAATCCACCACGAATTCCACGTTCAAAAAACATGACCATGTCGATATCAGTCAACAACTCCAACTCTGCTCTTGTATACCTAAGAGCACAATCCCAAGTATAACCGGGCAACGTTAGGTAATGCGCTGGATCAAGACCATGAGTTCTTAATAATGATTCTCGAAAATTTTCGAACACGTCAGCCAGTAACAAAATATCAGTTTTCAAGTATAGATCAGCGTATTCACCTATAGTTTTACATTGAAAAGTGTTCCAAACATGTATCGCATGTAAATAATCACTTTCGCTTATTTCACAGACATTCATTTTGTTATAAAATTTATCACGTGACGGAAGTTGCGTTTCATTCAAAATGCTCATTTTATGTACATAATCGTATGGAAAAATACCTTTTTTAGTAAGCAAATGAAATTGTGTTTGATTTGTAAATTGTTTTGCTAAAATTTTTTTATTTTTATTCTCTAAATAATTGGATAACTTTTCAAGTGAAGTATTCAAAAACCGATATGAATCTATAAAGCTGAATCTAATTTTTGAATCTTTGATAAACTTTATAAATGTTATGTATTTTTCCATATTCGTTGGTATAATTTTAACATTTCCTTCGAAACTATTCGCAACATCATTTATGATAAAGTGAGCATCATAATTTGTTAGATTATGAAATACAACAGGCACATTAAAACTTATTCTATAATTTATATTACATTTATTGTGCGCAGCTCCTCGAAATTTTCCAGTGAGATGACAATGATCCCCGACTTTTTCCTCTTCGGGATGAAACGGAGAATCGCAAATGTGACATGTCGACGCATTGTGAAACTGCAGCCAATCATCGGGAGTGAGGTCCATTGGCACATTTGATCGGAGCAGCTTTTAATAAAAAACAAATGTAAAATAAATGTATATAATTATAAATAGTTCTAATAAACTGTATTTAATTTGAATCAATTTACCTTGTTCAAATCCTCGGCAATGCCCAAAAGTTCTTTGGCAAACCATTTACCGTAATTCGGTGCTCTAGTGTAGCGATATCTGCACAATGTTGAATCGTAATTGCAATGCAGGTAGTATCCAATGCTGTACATTTTATGTTCTTGATATGAATTTTTTGGAGCCTGTTCGGAAACTTCTTTGTCGAGTATGCTTTCAGTGTCGGCATATAATATGAATGGTACCGGCATTTTTTTATGATGATTTTTGAATTTTAAGACTTTATTTTCTTCATTCGGAAAAACGACTTTACAGTTGTTGAGGATTTTACATACTTTTTTATGACTTTGTAATTTTTGTTGCTCGCGGAAATATTGTAAACATCGGTTACAAATATATTTTTCTCCATCTTCTTCACTCAACTGTTTGCTTGTTAATCGGCTCAAATTTTTTATCCAGCAAAAATGATTGTTTTTGTTTTCATTTTCATTTCTCGCACAATCATTTTGTTCCAACATTAACAAGTTGAAATGGCGTTCCTTTTCATCGTTTGTAATATATACCGGTAATACTTCTTTATTCTCAATTATGAAGGTGTTAATTGACATATTATTCAGCTTTTCGAATTTCGGAATATCAGTCAATGCTATAGGAAAAGCTATACCTTCAAAATTCAGGTAATTTTCAAAATGAGGATAAGAAGTCGGTCGATCACTGTTTTTATTCACTGGAAATAAAGCAGACATAATAGCAACTGCAAAACAGGTATCATCTTGTACTTTAACATTTATCACTGCCTTTTTTCGAGATACCCATGCAGGTAGTTGGATCCACGACCCTACACGCATTGGGTTATACTTGATTACTTGAATAGTCATATCTTTTATGCCTGATAATGACCAACCGCTGTCCCGTTCTTGAAAATCATCTAGTTGTGATAAAATAGAAGATTTAATTTTTGCGTTGAACCAATCGTTGAGGTTTGAATTTATGTTGAGTTCTTGATAATGCGATGAAAAATATTTTTCCTCGTTCTGCGATCCAAGTCTGAATTGTCCCCCGAAGATAAGTGAAGCTTTTATGAACTTGTATTCTTTAATTGCTTCAGAAATATAGTTTATCACACTATTTTTTATTCCATCGATAAATTTTATAGGGTCTAAATAATTAATATTTATCAACAGTGCTGTCTTGATTCTGTTTTGAAACAAAGAATCCACCTCTCTGAAGACAAAATCTTTTTCTTGTTGTTGTGTTGTTTTGGCATAAAGTCTTTGTTGAGCGAGTATTCGAAATCTATGAATCCGGTTGATCATAGATTCTGTAGATACTTTAACACCAATCGGTATTTTTTTTATTTGTTTTATTACACCGAGCATTTTATTAGTTATATCGTTGCATTCAGTTATTAAATCCTCCAACTGATTAACGTCGGCATTGTCTTCCAATAAAGAAAATTGACTTATTATTTTTTTTTCCATAGTAGAAAATTGTTTCTTAATATCAACCATGTTGAACAGTATAACTACACGAGATTTTGATCAAAACTGACTCGATTCAGCATCTTATACGCTTATATATCAACCGAAATGTACGCATATTATAATACGAAAAAAAAAACATTGAAGGTTTTCATTCAAATTTAAATGAAAGAATCGATGTTTTTAACACGTAAATAGATATTTGACCTCCTGAGCACAGAGGAAAATATCAGAATTGATTACATTTATTTCAATTTTTTCTCTTAAATGAACATGAATAAATCTATTAACACAAAGAAAACGTTCTTTTTTATTTCTATAACCTATCCTATACCATCCTATAAATCATCAGTTATTGACAATGGCTACAAACAAATAAATTCCATTCATGTATTATCAATTTTTTTTTTTTTAATTAGTTATTCGCATTAACACATTTGAATGAGGCAGAACTGTTGCCCAAATAAAGCGACCTTGAACTGAGGCAGAACTGTTGCTCCATATCTACTTATCTACTATTGATATTTATTTGGCGGAATTTACACTATCTATCTTTACAGTATCTTTTTCGTTTTCAGGGTTTCTTTTGGCGGAACTTACAATCGCCCATTCTGAACGGCCGTTCGGCTGCCAAAATACATGTTTAATGAATTCAGAAATTTCAATTTTTTATGATTTATATTTTTTCTTGTAGGTTCTATACATCTGAAATATGAAACCATTTCAAATTGGAAATAGGGGAATGTTTCTCCCATATTTTTCGGGTATACAACATCGCAGTATTTCGTTCTAGGTGTTACGCTCAGAAAAAGTTCAATTTTTGTTTATGCGTAATGTTTTTTTAAATCAAGTTTTTTTCGTAAATCCATTTTTGTTGTATTATTTGATCATTATTGAAGAGGTAATGTGCATTTAATTTTCAGTTTTATGAAATTTAGTCTATATTTTACCCCCTCCAATACATTACTACAAAATCCGGATCCAGGACCTTTTTTCAAATTAACAAGAAGTTATTTTCCTTACGCGTCCTTACGCAATTTCGAACAGTTTCACAAACATAGGAGACTAAAGTTTGATGTATAAAAAGTCGCAGCTGCCTATTTTTACCTATTCATAAAAATATTTGACTTTGAAGTCAAATTTTTATTTTTTCTAATTTTTCGTTTTTGAGAAATATTTTCTATTTTTTAGATAACTTAATATTTATTAATAATATTAATATAGTAATAATAATATTTATTAAGTTACAAATTAATGTTTTTCTATTATATTCATATTAATATATGATGAATATGATGAATATATGATTAATATAGGATGAAAATTATTTAAAAAAAAATTGTTGTAATTATTAATATTTTTTCTTTCATTTTTCAATTTTTACTTTTTTTTCAATTTATTTCATTAGAAAATTTTATAATATAAGCTTCATTTGAATTCATTACGTAACAATTCAAATTAATTTCAATTGAACTTTTTATTGAAAAATTTGTATTTAAAATAATTATTGTCTAAAAATTTAGTCCGCTATTTTGAATTTTGTATTTTTTACTTCAAATTCAGATTCAGCGACCCAAAATTCCTATAGCAGTGTATTTTAAATTTAATTTGTATGATTCTTTCAAAAGTTATTGAATTTTGACAGCCGAACGGCCGTTCGGGACCACTTTGCGCCGGTTGTTATTTCAGTGATTCAGTTTTCTCAGTGCACCGTGGACTTGCCACAAGTTCTTTTTTATCCATTAAAAATTTTTTGGTTTGGTTTCAATACTTGATTGATCCGTATAAGATTCATCGGTAATATGGTATTTTTTATTTTCGCCGGTATTCCGAATTATTCCTCAGGAATACTGATTTTCTCATCTAAGGTATCATTTAGGAATTCTTCAGTGAGAAACACCTCCACGTTCTGGTCTATACTTTCAGAGAAAAATCTGAATTTTTAATGCAAATAGTATGGATATCGTATTTATAGTTTATAATATTGTTTTTTTAATATAAATATGATTATCGAACAATAAAATTTTATTCGAATGATAAAATTTTATATTTTAAGACGAGTGAACGTCGCTGTAATAAGTAATAAAATATTTCAAATATTGTTCATAGCATTACCAACAGATTACATTCCATATTTATATCGTATTCAATTCCAGTGTCTGATTATAAAGTGAGTGACGTGAGCGAGAGATTACGCAGATTACGGGTTGAGTAGACTAACAAT
>JABFQH010000045.1:0-14229 GCA_022816965.1 Tanaodytes sp. ZL-2020 | reverse complement strand
GTTTAACTGCGCTCACAATTATTTATCAAATTGAAAATAATTCAGTTCATCGATTCTCCCATTAATATTCTTCGGAATGAATTAACATAAACACCAGATTTTGATATGTGATGAATAAAATTAAGAAAACACTAACTTCGTCACAGCAAGCGTAGCTTTCTAGTTATTTTTTTTTTCAACAAAAATTCTTAACAACTAAATTACACATAAACTTTCTCGATTTTATACCGACATATAAAGAAAAAATATAAAAGGTATAAAAAAAATCAATTGACACAAAATAATAAAAATAATACAATTATCAGCAATAAAATATCTCCGAAATTTTTCAACTAGTTACATTTTTATTTTCTTACATTTAAACGTTATATTTAATTACAGATAAATTAATTAAAGTAAAATTATCTCCCTCCTCTTCCACCCCTTGCACCTCTCCCTTCTCTTCCTCCTCTTCCTCCTCTTCCACCATTTCCATTATTGCCCCCACGGCCTGGCAAACGTCCGAAATAGTAATTTGCATCCGATAGGCGAAAAAGGAAGTTCATGAAATTTTGGTTCCGCACTTGCCACCGTGGAACATCTGTAAATTGCGAAAAAAAACTTGTAAAAATTTGTTTATATTGTTGTTTATTTTGTTAAGTTTTGTTAATATTGTTAAGTTTTTGTCATCGTTAAAATTTGTTATTTACTTTTTTTTTCGTTTTTTAGATATGCGGCAAACAAATACTGCATGTTCTTTATTTGTCGGATTTTTCTCCCTGCTCGACGTGTTATTCCTAATTATATAATTTTTTTTTAATTTCTTTCGTTCAAACTATGGCGAAATCAATTTTTCAATTTTTGATTGACATTGATTAATTTTGAGTGACTTACTATTATTGCGACCGCCATTATTCGGCTGTACGTCGGGAACATGAGCAGCGGGCGACGCGGGGGCTGGAGCGGCAGCAGGTGTACGAGCTGGAGCGACGACAGGCGCATAAGCTGGAGCGGCGGCAGGCGCACGAGCTGGAACGACGACAGGCGCGGGAGTTGGAGCGGCGGCAGGCGCATGGGCTGCAACGACGACAGGCGCGGGAGTTGGAGCGGCAGCAGGCGCACGAGCTCGAGCGGCAGCAGGCGCACGAGCTGGAGCGACGACAGGCGCATGAGCTGGAGCGGCGGCAGGCGCAATGGCTGGCGCGATAGCAGGCGCGCAAGCTTGAGCGGCAATAGGCGCGGGAGCGCGAGCGCCGTAAAGAGCGTGATTAATTTGCGGCGTATTTATCGGGGAGTCCGGTGGATCTTGATAATCAAGCAAATCCAATTCCTAGAAACAAATATATAGAACCCTGTTATAAAAAAAAGAACATAGGCGCGAATTACGCGTGTGGCACATTAGGAAAAATGGCCTACGTTTCACATGTTCATTTTTAACGGAAACTCAGATTCAAAATTTTCTTACCATCAATTGTTCGATTTCGTCGTCGGATTTTATGTTAGAGGCCATTTTGATCTGCATTGATCGGTTTCACTTTTGCGAATGAACAATCGTTAACGCTATTTGCCAAAAGAAGGGAGGGGGGAGGAACGAAATGAAGATCAAGGTAATTTTAAATGCATGCGTTCACGGAGTTAGTGTCTTCGTCAATAAAAATAGAAAAACAAAATATTCAATTCTGATCATCAGTGATTTACTATATATACCAGGGAGACTCAAATCAATGACAATTAAACTATATTTTATACAAGAGAGTTATGAAAAATTATGAACAATTCCGAAACCACATGTTTTCTCACGAGGGTGCCGTAACGTTATATATATATTTTAGCAAATTTCCTAGCTCATATTATCAATCATGAACAAAAACGTAGAAATCGGAATCGCAATTCGAAGTTTAGATTAATTTATGTTTAATTTTAAAAACTTTTTATAAAAACAATTCAACACTTAGTTACGCGGAAACATTCTTCCATTTTCAAAGAAGACGACCGTTTTCATTAAAAGCGTATTAGATGATTTACTCATAAATAATTAGAAAAGACACTAAACTAGGCGAACTTTGTTTGAAATGTTCCTAAAGTCAAGGGCATCACGCACGATTACCGACAATTGCAGTTTTTTAAATAAAAATGATGATATGATAAAATAATCAAACGTTGATTATCAGTTCTTATCATTTTTTGTAAAGGTTTTGTAAGAAACAGGGAGTTTAGTAAAAAGAAAACTAGAAATACGGAAAAAGTAAATGATTGTTTGTGTAAGTGTTACGTATGACGTGTTCTTCCAACTTCAAAAAATGGTCTGATCTAACTTAAAACGTTTAATTTTTAAATTAGATAATACAAACGCAAAACACCCTAACTCCGTGGCGATAGACGTGGTGCATACTCTGAGCTAGTGCATCGCGCTGGGGGATTGCGTAGTTTTTTTTAATTAGTAAAAATTTACTGAACATAAATTGTGATAAATTCACCCGAATAATGATTATTTTCTTTGTAATATTTAAATCATATTTTAAAATTCGTTTGCGAAGTGAAAAAAAGATTGAAAAAGAGAAAAACGTAAATTAGTAAGCATAGAAGTTATCTAACATGTTTTTCCAAATTTTAAGAGTTGACTAATTTGTTTATTAACCACAAATTCCGAAACTAGATGATAAATAGTGAAAACACACCAATTCCGTGACATTAGGCATATGCATTCATGTGTGGTCACTGTCGGTAATTTTAGTTAATCCGGTCCATAGTCTACCGAAATAAAGGTCAATAATCTAATTTCTCTATTAATCTCATAATAAAGGGTATATGCATCCTTCTTTGACTGAGGAACGGTAGTTAGTTGAATATATTTTAAAATGCACGAAGAGAAAGACACAATTAGTTTAGTAATTTACTGGCAGTACTGAAGTCACAATATACCCTTGTTCTTTTTCTCGTGTCCCATGGTCGCAGTACTGCAACTGAAAACGGAGTTTTATCTCTTTTTTACACAATCTCACTCATGAGTTGAAAAAGGATACCATTCCATACAGTGGCAGAAGAAAATCTTTTCTGAAAGCGCTGAAATTTTCACACATAACCTATGCACAACGTGTATACGTTTATTGTTGATTAGCAAAATAGTACCTTGATTTTGCATAATCTCGATTAAGATTATTGTTTATTTAGCAAAATAGTACCTTGATTTTGCATAAGGTCGGTTAAGATTAATATAGAGCTCGGCATAAGAATAGATTCAAAGCATCATTACTTTGAATAAGAGGTATATGTATATGTGCTAATAAATATGAGTAGTTTTTTATTATCTTTTACTAGCATCAGTTACACAAAATAAACTTAACATGAAAAGTTATACTCATTCTCATAGTTTTAAACGTTGATTTAATGTTCATATGAACATTATTATGTAAATATATATACCAAATTTATTGTTCATTTATTTCCCTTTTTGTATTGTATTGTAGATCCTACTAGCATTCGTCATAAGATTGCTGATTCTTGTTCAAGCAATTTAAACGCACTGGACCTTACCATTCTTTTCCATTTCCAAGTATCGATTGATTTCCCATATTATTTATCTGTTTTTATTGGATATTATCTCGGACCATTTAATTTGATAAAGTTAAAGGTAAATAAAAATTATAACTTTTATCAATATTCATAATCATAATAACATACAATACATTTCAGAAGTTTAACGAAACAATATTTTTTCCTACCTTACATTTCTCAGCTGCATCCACTATTTGTTCAACTCCTGATTCCTATTGAAGTAATTTAATTTCAATACACTACACCGTATCACTTTTCCGATTCCCATAATATTGATTGTCATTCCATCCGAATTATCGTATTGCATTGGGTTTCTATTGTACATTCGTTTTCAAGTAAAGGTAAAAAATAATTTAAACTATTTACAAAATTAAATCTATGTCTTCATGCCGGAAAAGTAAAACCGAGTCGATACATTTATTTATTTAAGAAAATTGTGATCGGCAATATAAACGTTTTGAAATTCGTTAAAAATTGATTTTTTAATTGAAATTTTATTTATTTCAATATTATATGTATTATATATTAATAATATTCATCAATATTATCATCATCAATAAATACTTTTATAAATTAATAATTTACAATATAAATTAGGCATTTTAGTTGATATTTTTTAAGTACGGAAAATTGTAAAACACTAATTCCGTAGCAGAGGACATAGAGACCTTCGCAAAAACAAAATTTAATAAAAACGACTAATTAGCCTAGTTATAGTGAGGTATCGCGACACTTCGAAATATTATTCTGTCCTCATAATGTAAATTAAAAGTTAAACGTTTAAAAAATTTTAAAAAAGTAACAAAAATTTGTACTAGCATACATACAAAGTATTAGTATAAACGTCATTGTATCTACAATTTTTATTAAATCTTTTTTCTGCGTGTGTGTTGATATAAACAGGAAACGCAAATTAATATATTTATAAAAAATGTTTTTACTTGCGTATGATTATCATTATTTGAAATGATTTTTCTTGTTTAAAAATTGCTAAAATTTGTTACTATAACCACAAAAAATTGAAATTTATATAAATTGTGTTTTTAGAATGAGTCAGCAGGAAGATTTTTGAGCGTTTCTCTGATACAAAGAAGAAGATTTGAGATGACCCTACTGAAAATAGTATATGTAATTCGATGTATAAAAGAACATACTATTGTACTAGCTAAATTGTAACCACTCTTATATGTCAAAAGGAAATACGTTTTTTATTATTTTTTTATTTTTCTTATCTTTCATAAATCAACTTAGCTCGAGCATATAAATAAAAAATGAAAAAATGTTTTTTTTTTCTAAAATGGTTCGTGCTTTTAGATGTACATTTTCATGTATTATTTAACATATGATGATGGTAGCTTAATTTGTATATATTATAGCGGTTTCAATTTAGCTATGTACTACATTATGTGATTTTTCATATGCAATAACATATACTATCTTGAGTCGATGTTTTTTATATCGACCAATATACAAAGTTACACGGTAGCATGTTCCGGGATCCTTCCCAAGTTTAGGCATTTTTTGATAATATTATTTATTCACGCCATACAGACATATTTCATGATATTCAAGGTCAACATTAATTTAAGATCTTCCTCTTTTCTCTACGTCGATTTTTCAAATATTTTCAGACTGCAAGCTTCAAATAATAAGCTTTTACGTAATTTATTTTTTTTTATTAGTTTAATATTATTAATTTGCATTTGCTGGGAGGGTGCATCACGCTCAGGGACTCAGATAATACAAAATATGTTTTATATTTTGACTAAATGTGCAAAAACTATGGTTATTTGCAAAGCCTTCATTTAATTTAACATAAAAGTAGGAATATTTGTTTAATTCATTTCATCTATTTATTACTGTAGTTTTCTATTATTTTCGTAACTTTTAGTCACAGCAGATTTGACAGCCCTACCTATAAAAACCTATAATGAAACCATCCTTGGTAATTCACACTGGAACCAAAATCAGTTCCGATAATTGCTATACTAGTTCCTAGCTAGATATGAAGATGCGTGGTTTTAAATTGGGTTCCATTGAAGGAAAATGGCTGCAAAAAATTCTCAAGCAAAACCCAAGACGGAATCATGCATTCAGACACGTATTTAATTACGTAGTCTGTTTTAGTTTCTTGCTATCATTATATTGTCCCGCGTGGAAAAGGCCCGTGTCGGCACCGTGAGGGTACCGTGGCACACCGTGGCAAATGGCCAGATCCCACGGTGCCACGGTTCCCCACGGTGCGTTCACGGCGTGGCACCGTGAGATTTGGCCATTTGCCTCCGTATGCCACGGTGCTTTTCCACGGGGGCTGAAATTTTCCGGGCCTAGGTACAACATATATTTTTTTTTGGCGTGGAAAAATCTTGTTTGGTGGAAAAAAAAGCGTGAAGCATCCTCAATAGTATATTTTCCATAAAACATGAAAACAATATTTTCATAATTTTTATTTTTTTCAGATTACAAAAACTGGTGTGTCTAATTTATGTCACACTAAAAGAGCATTCAATTGCTCCGAGATCTATTTCTATAGAAACTCGTCTCAAAAAGCTTTATTTATCAGCTTATCAAATCAGATCATTTGATGTGATAAAAAGACACCATCAGTGTGTCGTATAAGTGACAATAGTTAGAAAACGATAAATCCCGTTATTCCCCAGTATTTATTTCATTAAAAAAAAAATCTTAAAAAATGAGTTCTGTTAACAAAGATTTCTTTTTTAAAAGAATACGGGAAAATTGTATGTTAGACGATGATCATATTGATTTATTCAATGCCATGTTAAGAACCTCTTCCAAATGCAATCCTCGTGAGACACTAAATTTCTTTATTGATGATCCAAGTGCTATCGAAAGTGTTCCTCGTACCTCTAAACACATTCAAATTTTATATTCATGTTCTAACATACTTGATCCTAATGCTTACAATTGTGGACATTGGATTTGTACTTATTATGATGCAAACAAAATTTATGTTTATGATTCTTTGAATAAAGTAAAATTGACGGAACATGAAATCAATTCATTGAAAAAGTTATACCCTCACTATTCCTTTTATACAAATCCTATTGTTTTTAAGAAAATACAGGCTCAGGATAACGGTGTAGATTGTGGGGTTTTTGCAATTGCGAATGCTGTATCTATTATGAATGGTTTATTACCCGAAAATATAATATATGAGACCAAAAAGATGCGATCACATTTAGAAAAAATGTTTATAAATAATAAAATTTCTCAATTTCCTAGTAATGTTAAAATAGGGTCTGTTTTCAGTTCTAAGGCACCCCCCTCTATACTCATCAACTCATTGTGTACGGAATTGACCGAAAAATCCATTCATCCAGCTTCGAAAAAAACATACATTAGTAATAATGGAATGAACAACGCAAAAGTCGATAATAAAATAAAAACCATAGTTCAGAATGATAAAAATGTTCATTCGAAACGTAAAGTTACTGCTAAAAATGATTTTACTAAAACCCAAATTCAAAAGGTTTTTGAAAATGATAGGCAACTAAAAGATGATTCGCAGGAACCGCGTCTCAATATCATACAATCAAAAAATCGGGATTACTATGAAAAACATAAAAAAGATATTTTAGAACGCAAAAAACAAAAGTATCAAATGAACAAAAATCTAGCTGAAGTTAAAAATAACAATAAGGCGAAAGAATCTCGCCTTAAAGATTTGTCGGATGATTTCATCAGTAAATAATTCAATAGTTAATAAACAACCAGTAAATCGAAATGAATGTATTATTTATAATTCCCCCAAAAAAATAATAATTAATGAGTTCTTACCTTCTAGTATTATTCATAATAATCCAAAGAATTCTAATAATTCAAAGGTAAATTAAAAAAAAATAAAGTTACTGGATCAACAAAGTTTGGATATAATAACTAATGGTCAAATGTTAAATGATATTCACATAGATAAGTTTAACAAAATTTTAAGTAAATGCTCTAACTATAAACCACGAGGTAGTTATCTGCTCCAAAAACCATGGAAAATTACACCGATTAAAAGTCATGAAAAACATATAGAAATTTTGTATAGTTGTGCAGCTAAAAGAACCAATGAAATTGATCATTGGGTTTGTAGCTTCTACAATGGATATTTATTTATATGATTCATTGAATTTGGGTTATTTGAGTGAAGATCATAAAATTTATTTGCACAAATTACTTCCTTTTTTTCCTTTCAAGAAAAAAGAAGTTCAATTTGTTTCAGTTCAAAATTAATCTAATTTTATAGACTGTGGTGTATTTGCTATCATGTTTGGAGTTTCTATATTTAATAATATTTTACCAAACAACGTAAAATTTGATTTAACAGCAATGAGGACTCATTCACATAAAATATTTCAAAATAATACATTGGAAATGTTCCCTTTACAAGCAGAAAACAATTTATATTCGAATTCCAGTATTGCACATTCGAATGAAGAATTCGAAATGAATGGTGATTTACAAAATCGCATACAAAAACGAAAACTTGAAAACGTCATTGAAATTTCAGAGATTAAAGTGCGTGAACCAAAAAATATGATTACAAATGTTTCTCAAGTAATTTCAGATGATAATAATGGAGATTATTTGCACAAAACGATAAAACGTTCGAATTCTCCCATGAAATGTGACGATAGCAGTGATATTCGGCAAATAAAGAAAATAAAATGTTCATTTAAAGAAAAAACAAAACTATCAACGGACAGAATAGAAATATTACGTAAAAACGAACGATGTCGCATGCAGAGTTATTATGAAAAAATAGAAATAAAATACTATTAAAAAGTAAACATAATTATAAAAACAAATCATCAAAAAATAAGTCAATAAGTACTACATTTACAACTAACATTGAATCAACAGAGTTGATTCCCAATTCTGATAAATTGTTAGATGGATTGAAGGTGAATGAAAAAATACTTACATCACCCAATGATAATTCAAATAATTTTGTCGAAAATAGTGATGCTTCTTTACAAAATGAAAATAAATCGTTAAGTCAAAATATAAATCGTCTGAAAAAAGAAGAGCATGATCGATTTAAAAATTATTATTGGATGAATAGAGACAAAATTCTATCTCAACGTAAAAGTCAATACCACGAAAAAAAAAACAATTCTGCATTGAATATTGCAGATAAGGATAAAAACTCCCTTAACTGTATTAAATTACTTAAATTGCACGAAGAATACATTCAAAATGTTGCCAGTAATCTTCAAAACGCATGCGTAATAGAGAACCGAATAGAAGCTGAATGTATAATAAAATGGTGTCTTAGTGCAAGACAGAAAAAGGTTTATGAAATATCAAAAGTGTTCGAAACAATAAAAAGCAGGTGTGAAGTTTCATTGACGCGTTTTGAAAGTTGTTCATCAACTCAATTAATAAAGAAGGTATTAAAGCCATTTGCGGTAAATCAATGCATTTACCATCCTCTGAACCGTTTTATTACGAAACAAGTTATTATTCCTTACCGCCCAATCACGGAAGTATAATTGTTGATATAAAAGGAAAGTGTAGAAATATATTACCATTAGAAGATGAACTTAGGACTAAATGGAAATGTACATCATTGTGTAAAATAAATTTGGAAATTGTTGCAGATTTGATAAAAATGTATAAAGATGTAATGGCTATTTCTTTAACAAAAGCGTATAAATTTAGCAATCGCTTCTTTGCTTGCACTAATAAATTTAATCCTACAAAACTCGGTCATACATTACAGTGTCAAACAAATTATGGTAGTTGTACTTCTAAAACATTATGTCTTGAAATATTATCACCTCATTTTCCAGAAATCAGATACCTGAAAAGGTTATTCTACAAATTTGTAAATTTAAAGCTGGGAATAAAATCCATAGATGACTCTCTAAACGATACAGATATAAATAATCTTAAACAAATAGCTATCAATGAAAAAGAAAAGGTGACTATTTCCGAAAATTTAGTGTTGGATGAAAATATGTTATGCGAAGACCATATCATATCAAAATTTTATCAAGCGTTTAAGGCTTTAAAAAAACGGACGATCGATCTCCCAAATAACCCATGCCTTTCGTGTGAAAAATTATGTTACAAAAAGGATGTATCGAGTGTAGAAATAATAAACAGTGATAAATTTGATAGTCAACAAATATGGAGTAGTTTAATGGACTATCACAAAGACTCCATTGGAACCACTATGTACGTATGTAATTACTGCAATCAAAAATTGAAAAAGAATTTAACTCCACCAACGTGCTTGTTAAACAGTTTAGAGGTTAAAAAGATTCCTCCACTCATAGAAGAATTAAATGAATATGAAAAAATTTTAATTCAAAGAGCAAAGGCATTTCAAGTCGTTCAACGTATGAATACAGTTACGAAAAACAAAAATCCACATAAACATATGATTCCAAAATTGCAAGGTAGAACTTTTCATTTACCACTTCCTTTGCAGGAAACGATAAATAAACTATGCCCTTCTACAGACCCTATTAATTTGGATCATGAATTTCATATCTTAGTACGTGGAATTCCGAACAAATCAAAAGTCGTTTGGGAAAATTTGGTTGACGTTAACAAGATTTACAGCGTCTTACTTTGGTTAAAAGAAAATAATTCTAATTATTCGGAAATCATATTGCCTGAAAACAGTGCAGATTTATTAAATGAAAAAACATTGAAAGAAACTGAATTCAAAGAGAATGATGTAGATTTTAATGGGGATTACGATTTAGTATCGCACCTATCGAGTCAAATTAAAAAGGATGAACCGTCGAAAGATTTAGAAGAAAAACGTGAAGCATTGTTAACATTGATGTCACAATCTGATTCATTTTACGAACAATATACAATATACCCGATGTATGAAAAAAGAAAAAAGGCTAGCGACACTGCTTTGTACCAAATGGTAAAAATCCACGATATACCTCTTGATAATCGAACCAAAAATTAAGATGTTTTGTGTTTTCCATGCTTATATCCATTTGGAAAGAACGGTCAAAATGAAACAAGGGAAACACCTCTCACTGATTTTCATTTTATCAAGCGCATGCTTTTATCAAAACATCCTCAATTTCGTACGAATATACAGTATTTATTTTATTTATTAAATGACAGTAACAGAAGACAACTGAATGCTGGAATTTATTCTAAACTGAATATAACAAACCCTCGTGAAAAATATACTGCAGAAACATATTTAGCGAAATTATCTAATCAAGAACTAGAATCCAATTTACACACAATATTCGCTAGACTACGGAATACCCAGCAGTATTGGAGTAAACCTAAAAATGATTTGCTATGTATGATTCGTCATTATGGATCGCCTACATGGTTTCTTACACTTAGTCCTAGTGAATTTGAATGGGATGATTTATTATATTTTTTACGTTCAGTTAATGAATCTAAAGCTAAAAATATGTCATTAAATGAACTTATTGCATTTGATCCTGTATCGACAAGTAGATATATAGATAAAATTTTTCGCGGTATGTTAGATTTCCTCACATCGACAGACAATCCAATAGGAGAAGTCGAGCATTACTTTTATCGTAGAGAATATCAAACAAGAGGTACCCAACATTTTCATTTACTCATATGGATAAAAAATGCTCCCGTAATTGGAAATTCTACTAATGAAGAAATAATGGCTTTCATTTCAAAACATGTTAATTGTAAATTACCATCAAAAACCGTTTCTCAAAATCTGTATCATAATATAGATAAATATCAACGCCATCATCATAACGATTATTGTCTTCGATGTAAAAAAACCACTAAAGGATTAAGGAGAGTATGCAGGTTTGGATTTCCACGGCCTGTTACTGATCATATCGTTTTGCGCGACGTTGCCTTTTCAATTGCAGAGCGAAGTAAATTAAAAACGAAATCTCGATTATATGATATACCACGAAGTGAAAAAGAAGTGAACATCAATGATTATAATCCTGTATTACTTACAGCATGGAAAGGAAACATGGATATTCAATTTATTGGGGAAAAATCCAATTTTTTGGTCAATTATATTAGTAAATATGTTGTTAAATCAGAAAAAAGCAACGATGACGGAATTATAAATGTCATTAATTCCACAAAATCAATAAGTAGCATATTATGGAATATCGGGATGCGTATGTTGAGTCATAGAGAATGTGGGGCCTTAGAAGCTGCTGATACGCTCATTGGTATACCATTGTATGGATCTGATCCTAAAACTACCATTCGATGGTTAGATGTTAATATTATCAGGAACAGAAAACTTAAGCCGCGAACAGAAATCGAATCGCTAAACAAAGACTCGGAAGATATATTTTGTCCATCGTTAATTGATACTTACTATCCAACAAGGCCACAAATTTTACATGAAATGAATTTGTACGAGTTCGCCAAGTGGTATGATGTTACCCGAATCAAACCTTGTACTATAGAATGTATAGAAATATCTGGAAACAGGTATTTAAAGAAACGTAAACGACCGTATTTGCTGAATCATTATCAATACAACGTGAATCTAGAACCTGAAAAATATTATTTTGCTTTGTTATTACTATTTAAACCATGGCGAGACACAGATGAATTTTTAGAAATTCATAAAACCTACACCGATTCGTTTGAATCGGTACAGTCAAAACTTTCAATGGCTTTAGAATATCATGGAGCACTTCAACAAATGCATGAAAACATGGAAAAAATAAAACGTGACATTGACAATCATGGAGAGGACGAAAATAAACAAAATGAAAATCTCTCGTACCCTGAAGATTGCATCCCGATGGAACTTGACCAAGTTATGAAAGACTTGGATGACATAGCTAAGAAATGCGAAGATGAAGTTATAGAAGAAATGATTCCTAGATTGAATACAGATCAAAAACGAATTTTTGACAAAGTAACAGGTACATTGGAATCCGATATTGATGTTTTACGGCTTTATATAAGCGGAGAAGGAGGAACAGGTAAAAGTTTTCTGATAAAAACTATTAAATGTTGGATTAAACAAATTTTACAAAAAGATACTGCTGTTGCTGCGCCAACAGGTATTGCCGCATTCAACATAGATGGTTTGACAATACACAGATTATTTCAACTTCCTGTTGAACACGGAAGTACGGCCAGATATGCTCCTCTGTCTGATTCTTGTTTAAAAATAATAAGAGAGCAGTTGAAAAACGTGTCATTGATCATAATTGACGAAGTATCAATGATATCAAATGTAGCATTGATGTATATCAATTTGAGACTTATTGAAATATTCAACACTGAAGATGACCATGATGGCTGGTTTGGTAAGAAGCATATATTATTACTTGGAGATTTACTTCAACTTCCTCCTGTCCACGAGGAGCCACCTTACATAATTCTTTCAAAAGCAAAACTTGAAAAATACGTTGGTTCTTCAAGTCAGACTGACATATGGTCATTATTTCCTTATGATGAACTGAATATCAACATGAGGCAACAGGGAGACAATGTTTATCGAGATATACTATCAAAAATTCGCGTTGGTGTAATATCCGAAAATTCAATTGAAGTATTAAAAACGCGTTTATTCAATTTACTGGGATCATGTTATTCAGATCGACTAGAAAGTTTGTGCAATCATATTGGTTCATTGCCTCAAGATACAGTATGCCTACTCCCAACATGTGCTCAATGCGATAATCTCAATTGTGCTATGTTAGAACGTATATCGTCAAACGAAGTAAAATTATATGCTAATGATTCGTTGGATTGTTCACGTTTTTTAAAAAAAAAAGTATTAAAACTATTAGAGAAACACGAAGACGATACTTCTCGAACAGCGGGACTCGCAAGAGTTATCACTGTTAAAATTGGCGCAAAAATTATGATACGTAGAAATATTGATATCACCATAGGCCTCGTTAATGGCACAATAGCAACTATCAAATCCATCGGACGTAGTATAAATAAAAAAGTTGAGAACATAACAATTGAATTGAGTGACGGAAAAGAATATGAATTACAACGTTGTAAAGTGAAATTCGAAATAATGAATAAAGCATTTATTATTAGGGAACAATTTCCAATAAGTCTCAGTTATGGTGTAACGATTCATAAAAGTCAAGGACTGAGTTTAAAAAATGCGGTTGTCGAAGCTGGAAATTCAGTTTTTAGTTGTGGACAAACATACGTCGCGCTTTCGAGAGTTACAACACTAGGTGGTTTATACTTAATTAACTTTGATCCTTGTTCAATAAAAGCAAGTTCTTCAGCTATAATCGAATATAATAAATTGAGAAAAAAATATAGGCCTGATTTGACTAC
Organism: Tanaodytes sp. ZL-2020; assembly: GCA_022816965.1. Classification (NCBI taxonomy): domain Eukaryota; kingdom Metazoa; phylum Arthropoda; class Insecta; order Hymenoptera; family Scelionidae; genus Tanaodytes; species Tanaodytes sp. ZL-2020. The sequence continues at coordinate 414 of JABFQH010000045.1, read as the reverse complement.
ACTGTCAAAGACTAACAATCTTGATGTTAATAAAATTTATGACGTCCAATGGACACTGCCCAACAAATATTTAAAATGCCAAATACCACAAAATAAGGAAATTCATGGACCTCTGCAATGGGAAATACGAGGTTTACATAATTATGATAAAGTTTCATGTTATTCAAATTCAGTATTGCAATGTATGTTACACTGCCAAATAATAAGAGATAAAATTCAAAATTTACATTCCGATCATAAATTAAAAACTTTTCTAAATGATTACATTTCTAGAAAAGATATCGATGTTCGACAAATAAAAGAAATGACAGGTAATATATTTGTTTAAAATCTTGTCAAATATTCAGGTAGAAGATACGACAATTCTACATATTTCCAAGAGTCCCACAGTACTAGTAATCTAGTAATTCCTCC
>JABFQH010000044.1:0-14297 GCA_022816965.1 Tanaodytes sp. ZL-2020 | reverse complement strand
CTCCTATACACTAAAGTAAATCTTACAGTTAAGTAAAAATCTTACTGAAAAGTAAAAATTACAGCTACCGTCGATATAGTATTAAGTATAAACACGTATCATTTATGGAAATCGTGTACATAATGTACTATTTAACAATTTAAAATAATGAGCCAATATATTTGAAATGACTGTTTTCTTTCTGTTTAAATTGCAATATATGCAAATACAATACAAGTACTAAGCATATACTTGCCAATTATTTTTTTCAGGAAATATTGACATAAAATTTGAATAATTCCGTTTCTATTAAAATTATTAAAAAATGTGGCCATAAAGGTATAAAATTATTTAAAATAAGTATGTGTTTGAGTATGTGTATAAGTATTTATTGTAATAAATTAATTAACAAAAGATACATTTTTATGTAACACTATTGAAATAATTAAATTAACAAGTTTTTTTTGTATTATTTATTAGCTTGCGAAATTTTTCCTGAAAAAAGGCTGCGCGGCAAGGTTTGAGGCATTTGAGACTGCTGGATTCGAATTTTATTTCCTTTCATGAATGTTAGCTGGCCATCGATGAAGTTTTCAAAATCAAATGTGTGTTTTTTTAACGATAAATATGATTTTTTGAAAAAATAATTATTTTATTTTTAGTAAATAATGAATTATTTCATTAATCATTATTTCATTTAAAATTGTAGCTGCACTCTTAGAGTGTATTGCAACATGAAAAATATTTATAAATAAAATCATTTACTTTCTACATGTGATTTCTGTTTTTATTTAAATATTATCCATTTATCTAATAAATTATTATTTATTTCACAATTATTTAATTATTTATTTTCATCAATTTTTATTGTAAAAACCACAATCGTGACATTATTCATAATTGATTCAAAACCCTTATAAAAAACATTTATGGTTAAAGAACTTTGATTATTATATTCTGATATTATATTATATTATATTATTTTTTGATATGTTTTTACTTCTGAGCATATTTTGAAAATGCGTCAATAATAATGTAAATAAAATTTAAACGCATGATTTGGCGTGCATAAATGTTTCGCCAGGATTGAATTTTTTTTTGTTTGCATATATCCCGGTTCGTATGCGCTAATGTTTAATGAGCTTGCCTCATTAATGATTTCACGTCTTTTTTTTGTGGAGTCATCTGTTTTTTGTTTTTGTTTTTAGAGAAGTTCGATCATTTTTTTTTTTTTTTTTTATATAAGAATCGATTATACTAAATAAGTTTTGGTTTTAATTTACAATAATAATGATATAATATTATATACTTGTTTTGAGGGTAAGATTTTTATTTTTATTCTTATTTTATATCGAAGAGCTTTAGGATTTTATTGTTTTTTTTTCTTGCAAATATCCTGGTTCGTATGCGATAATGTTTGTTGAGCTTGCCTCATTTTAATGATTTCACATCTTTTTTTTGTGGAATTATCTGTTTTCAATTTTTCTAGAGAAGTTCGATCAATGTTTTTTAATATAATAATCGATTCAATCAAATAAGTTTTTTTTTGTTTTTTGGGAATTACTAGATTTAAATTAAAGTATTCGAAAATGATATTAAGTTTTTTTTTCAGAACAAAGTTTTTGGTGAAATCATATTTTATTAGTCAAATTATCGTTGTATAATATTTGGATTTTTTTTTATGTTTGTTAATTAAAAACATAATTTTTGTTTTTATTATTTTTCCCACCCACCACCCTTTCAATACTTTCTTATTTATTTAATGTTTTACACGGGTGCATGCACATTTTTTAAAATGCGAAGAACCCGTCCTTGCCTCGTCATTTGTTTACCTTTTTAAGGTCAATGTTAGATAAATTTTTTGTTGGAATTTTAATATTTGAACGAAACTCATATTGAGGTTTTTTTCATGGCAAAGTTATTAAAATTTTACTGTTATATCAATAATTTTTTTCAAGTAATGTTTTACACGCGTACATACACATTTTTGAATATGTGAAGAACCCGCCCTTGCCTCGTCATTTGTTTACCTTTTTAAGGTCAGTGTTAGATTTTTTGTTGGAATTACTAGATTTAAATAAAAGTATTCGAAAATATTAAGGTTTTTTTCCGAGCAATGTTGTTATTGTTTTTTAATTTTATTAGTAAATTATGTTTTTCTTTTTTTCTACGTGGATATCAATGAATTTTTTTATAAAATTGTAGATTTTTATAGAATTGTAGATATACAATGCTCCCCGCCCTTGCTTCGTTGTTTCTTTACCTTTTAAAGGTTACATCAGTATTCTGTGTCGTTTCATTTTATCTTTTCAACTTTTAATTATGACTATTAAAAATAGTTTGGGAGATCATGTTGCAAGATTCTGTCACTGAGTTTTGATACGCATTTGCCAGAAGTATGGAACGAATTAAACTGGATGCTTTTACCTTAACACCTTTGATGAAAATACACTAACATTAAATTTCTGGTTTTACTTTGTTATACTATTGATTTTTACAATTTACAAATCAAATCTGTGACATTTTTTTTTTATTTTTCCCGCCCACCGCCCTTTCAAAGTTTTATGATTACTGTATTTTAAAAAAGTATAAAAGAATAATTACAAATTAGTTTTTAAATATGTAAATTAGAATTTCGTTCAATCTTTTTTCATATTTTCTAATAAGTAAATGTATGCATTTTTCGAATTTCTGGGCCAACTTGTGTGCTGCAATATCATATCATCAATAAGAATCCATTTTGTTTTCCCCTCTCTAAGCATGCATGTATAATGACCATGATTTAGATCATTTCCATGATGGAATATTGCACTTATAACTTTGTATTTATTATTGTTCACATTAAGAATAGTACCAGGTATAGAGTTTACTTTCAAATCAACAATCTTTTGACAAATATCATTTTTTATTTCAAACAAATTCAATATGAGTATTAAAACTTTATTACTTGTTTTAGTAACTTCTATTTTTTCTTGAAGAGTGCCTTTTTTACAATTATTACATAATGCTTTAGAATCATGCCAACGCTCAATGTTATGATCAAAAATATTTTGTAGATCATAAGTTATTTTTCGATTATTTGGTAAACTCAAATACAAAACGTTGTCCGTGTCACTATCATCAATTAAATTGTAATTGCACACACGACAATTTCTTCTTATTTTTAATTGACGTTCTAAGACTTTACCAATGTTACTAATATTGTTGAAGAGCATTATAAGAAACTCCGCTGCATCTTGCTGTCTGTTTTCTATAAATCCCTTATCGGCAAAATTTCTTACTCCATGAATATCAATGATTTTGTTTAAACAGTAATTATTGATTTGTTTTTTCAATATGTGGTTTGAATCTAATTTGTCTAGTTGATCTCGTATGATTTTACAATGTAACATGCACTGTAATACAGAATTTGCGTAACATGAAATGCCATCGACATTAGGTAAACCACGTAATCTCCATTCTAAACTTCCAACAGACGTTTTATTCACAGGATCTTGACATTTTATGTATTTATTGGGCAGTGACCATTGTGCATCATAAATTTTACACATCTTATTATAATTATTAAAAACTTTTAAATCAGGCCTAAAACGTTTACGTAATCTATTATATTCTACTATGGCCGAATCGCTTGCTTTAATTGAACATGGGTCAAAATTGATTAAAGTTAACCCTTCTAATGAGGTAACTCGAGATAATGCGACGTATGATTGTCCACAACTAAAAACAGAATTTCCAGCTTCCACTACTGCATTTGCTAAATTTAGTCCTTGACTTTTGTGAATAGTAATTCCATAACTGAGGCTTATTGGAAATTGTTCTCGAATAACATATGCTTTATTCATAATTTCAAATTTCACTTTGGATCGTTTTAATGTATGCTCTACACCATTATTCAATGTAATAGTTAGGCTTTCAATATTTTGGTTAATGTTTTTATTGACAGATTTAATAGTAGCAATTGTTCCATTAACAAGACCCATAGTTACATCAATATTTCTTCTTATCATAATTTTGGCACCAATTTTAACTGTAATAACTCGCGAAAGTCCTGCTGTTCGAGAAGAATCATCTTCGTGTTTCTCTAACAATTTCAGGGCTTTTTTTTTAAATAATTTGAACAGTCAGCCATTATCATCATCTTCGGTGTTAAAAATTTCAATTAACCTCAAGTTTATGTACATCAACGCTACATTCGATATCATGGACACTTCATCAATAATAATTAATAATACGTTCTTCAATTGATCTCTCAATATTTTTAAAACTGCATCAGAAAGTGGGCTATAAGTAGCCGTCATTCCATGTTCCACTGGAAGTTGAAATAATCTATGAATTGTTAAACCGTCTATGTTAAAAGCTGCAATACCAGTAGGTGCAGCAACAGCAGTGTCTTTGTTTAAAATTTGTTTAATCCAACATTTAATGACTTTAATAAGAAAACTTTTCCCTGTTCCTCCTTCACCACTTACGTACAATCGCAAAATATCTTTATCTGAGCTAAGTGTATTAATAACACTATCAAATACTCTTTTTTGATCAAGATTTAATTTAGTTATCATATCCTCTATGTCTTCACTTTCGTTTTTCTTAGCTATATCATCAAAATCTTTCATAACTTAATCAAGCTTCATTGGCACACAATCATCAGGATATTCAGCTTCGTTGTCTTTATTTTCTTCTTCAGCAACATGTTTCTCAATATCTTGTTTCATTATTTCTATGTTTTCTTGTATTTGTTGTAACATTTCATGATACTCTATTGCTGTTACGAGTTGAGCTTGAACAGATCTGAATGCAGTTGAATAATTTTCATTATTTCCTAATAATTCACTCGTGCTCCTCCATGGTTTAAATAATAGCAAGAGTGCAAAATAGTACCGTTCTGGTTCCATATTAACATTATATTGATAATGGTTAATTAAATATGGACGTTTACGCTTTTTAAGAAATGAATTATCCGCTATCTCTGCAAATTCTAGCGTACGAGGTTTGACGTGTGTAACGTCATACCATTTTGCGAATTCGTACAAATTCATATTTTCTAATTTTTTAGGTCTAATTGGATAATGTGTATCAACAAAAGATGCACAGAATATATCCTCTGAATCTTTATCCATCGATTCAATTACTGGGCGTGGTTTAAGTTTTCTGTTTCTAACAATATTTACATCTAACCAACGAATAGTAGTTTTTGAATCTGTCCCATATAAGGGTATACCAATTAATGAATCTGCGGCTTCAAGTGCTCCACATTCTCTGTGATTTAACATACGCATTCCGATATTCCACAAAACGGAACGCACTGATCTTGTGGAGTTGATAGCATCAATACTATCAACGTCATTACATTTTTCTGATTTAACAACATATTTGCTAATATAATTAACAAGAAAAGTTGACTTTTCACCTATAAATTGAATATCCATATTACCTTTCCAAGCTGTGAGGATTACAGGGTTATAATCGTTGATATTTTCTTCCTCTTTGATTCGAGGTAAATCGTACAAACGTGATTTTGTTTTCAATTTATTTCGTTCTGCCACTGAGAACGCAACATCTCTCATAACCATATTGTCTACGACAGGTCGAGGAAATCCAAATCTACATACCCTTCTTATACCTCTTGTAGTTTTTTTACAACGCAAGCAATAATCATTATGATGATGACGTTGGTATTTATCCACATTATGATATAATATTGGAGAAACTTCTTGTGTAGGTATTTTACACGTGACGTATTTGCGTATGAATGACAGTATTTCTTCGTTCGTAGATTTACCGATGACAGGGGCATTTTTTACCCATATAAGTAGATGAAAATGTTGAGTACCTCTAGTTTGATATTCTCTGCGATAAAAATAATGTTCTATTTCTCCAATAGGATTATCTGCAGAGCAAAGGAAGTCCAACATGCCTCGGAAAGTATTATCTATAAATCTACTAGTTGATACTGGATCGAATACAATTAATTCATTTAGAGACATATTTTTCGTCAAAGACCCGTTAACTGAGCGTAAATATAATTCTAAGTTTTCCCAATCGAATTCACTAGGACTAAGAGTAAGAAACCATGTCGGAGATCCATAAAAACAAATCATACACATTAACTCATTCTTTGGCTTTTTCCAATATTGCTGAGTATTTCTTAATCTTGCAAATATTGTGTTGAGATTTGATTCTAATTCCTGATTGGATAGTTTCGCTAAATATGTTTCCGCAGTATATTTTTCTCGTGGGTTAGTGATATTTAATTTTGAATAAATTCCAGCATTTAATTGTCTTTTGTTATTATCGTTCAACAAATAAAATAAATATTGTGTATTTGTTCGAAATTGAGAATGTTTACACAATAACATACGTTTGATAAAATAGAAATCGTTTAAATGAATTTCTCTGTTTTCACATTGACCGTTTACTCCATATGGATATAAGTAAGGAAAACATAATAAATCTAAATTTTTAGTATGATTATCTAATGGAACGTCATGAACTTTTAACATTTGGTACAGTGCGGTATCTGTAGCTTTTTTTCTTTTTTCATACATTGGATATATTGTAAATTGTTCATAATACATATCCGACTGTGACATTAACGTTAAGAGTGCATCATGGTTTTGACCTGCCTGTTTCGATTTGCTAAAATTATTATTTTCAACTGGTGATAATTTGGTTTCATTTTGAGAAATATCGTTTTCTTTATATTCAACATCGTCGAATTTGTCATGTATCAAAGTGGTACTATTTTCAGGCAAATTAATATGGGAATATATATGATTATTTTCTTTAAGCCATACCAATGCATTATAGACTTTGTTAACATTAACTAAACTTTCCCACACGATTTTTGCTTTAGTTGGGATTCCTCGCACTAAAATGAAAAATTCAGTATTTGAATTAATTGCAACATCAGGAGGACACATCTTATCCAAAGTTTTTTGCAATGGCAGTGGCAAATGAAACGTTCTGCCTTTAACTTTAGGTACCATATGACGATGAGGTATTTTTTTTTTCGATACTGTACTCATTCGTTGTACAGTTTGGAACGCCTTTGCTCTTTGAATTAAAATTTGTTCATATTCATTTAATTCTTGTATCACAAAAGGAGGCTTTTTTACCTCTAATTTGTTCAATAAACACGTAGGAGGCATTAAATTTTTTGCCAATTTCGTATCGCAAAATTTTCAAATATACATAGTTGTTCCAACATGATCTTTGTAATAATCCATAATTTGACTCCAAATTTGTTGACTATCAAATTTGTTACTATCAATAATTTCTAATTCTGTTACATCTCTTTTGAAACATAATTTTTCACATGACAAACAAGGATTCGTAGGGGTGTCGATTGTTCGCTTCTTTAACGTTTTAAATGCACGCTTGTATTTGGATATGATATAGTCTTCATTTAATAGTATATTTTCATTAGTTAAAAGATGTTCAGATTCAATAAAATTCTTTTTCTCATCAAAAGCAATATTTTGAAGATTGGTTAAATCTGCATCGTTTAGAGATTTGTCTATATTTTTTACGTTTGATTTCAAATCAATGAATTTATAAAGTAATCGTTTTATATTTCTTATTTCTGGAAAATGGGGAGATAAAATTTCCACGCATAATGTTTTTGCAGTACACCTTTCATAATTTGTATAACAATCCAACGAGTGTCCTAATTTAAAAGGATTGGACTTATTAGTGCACATAAAGAAATGATCGCTATATTTATAAGCTTTGAATAATGAAAATCCCATTATATGTTTAAAGAAATTTATTAAATCATTTACAATGTTTGTATTTATTTTACATAAATTCGTACATTTCCATTTGATTTTAGATTCTGATTCTTCTAAAGGCAAAACATTTCTACTTTTTCCTTTGTTATCTATAACAATTATTGGAAAAGTTGACTTTAAAGTATGATATGTTGTTTCGTAATAAAAAGATTCAGATGATGGCAAATGCATTGTCTGCCCGCATAAAGCAGATATACCTTCTTGGCTTAACTTATCATGCGAGAAACTTTCAAATCGCGTGATACAAGCTTCACATTTTGTTTTTATCAACTGAAATATATGTCTTAATTTATTTATCAATTTTTGTCGCGCAAACATGCACCATTTAATTATCAATTCAGACTCTATCCGATTGTCCAACTCATTATTATTTTTACTTTGAAGCACATTGGCGACATCTCGAATATATTCTTCTTTAAGCTTCGATAATTTTATATTATTTTCGGCAAATTTGTTATCATTCGATTTTTGCAATACCTTTTTTTCTTTTTTTTTCTGATATTCTATTTTTAGTTTTTTCAAAATAACATCTTTATTTTTCAAATAATATTCCTGCATTTTTTTTCGTTTTTTTCCTGTTGTTGATGCGCAATTTTCTTTTATAGATGCATCGGTTGATTTTTCATCACTAATTTCACAAGTTTCATAATTATTTAAATCATTAACACTTCTATAATCGGCTGTGACATTTTGGATATCACAGTCATTAATTAACAATTTTTTTGATTTCATAGAATTAATGATTATTGATTCGGTCGCTAAACGTTGTTTTTTAAGTTGATAGTACTTTTTTCTTTTTTCTAGAATTATTTGTTTATTTTGTTTATAATAAGCCTGTAAGCGACTTTGTTCTTTCTGACTAATACCTTGTACTTTCGAAGGTAGTGATTTATTTTCACTTTTACTTTCCTCGTGTACTACTGATTCCTTCGAAACAAAACTACTGTGAAGGCCAGAATGTAAATGGTTTGTAGGTTTTTGAATTTTGATTTTTTTGTTAGTTTGAGGAAATTCATTTGAATACTCAAGTTTGCGTTTGAGTCTCATATTTTCGTTTATTTTATGATCGGCTGTGGGCTCTAATGAATTATTTGGTTCATGAATAGGAAAGTGTACTAGAGTATTTTTCAGGAATATATTGTATAAATTTGTTCTTATACGTGATATATCATATTCAAGATTGCTTGGCAAAATATTAAAATACAATGACACTGCAAACATAATAGCAAAAACGCCACAATCTGTATGATTAGTTTGATTTTGAACTTGCGGAAATATAACATTGTTTATTTCAATGGATAGAAATGGATATAAATGTTGCAAAAAAGTTTTATGATCTTGATGCAAATGTTTTAAATTTAATGAATCATATATATAAATATCTTTACCATCATAAAAACTACAAACCCAATGCCCAACCTCATTAGTGTTTTTTCCTGCACTGCTAAATAATATTTCTAAATGTTTTTCATTGTTTTCTACAGGTTTAATTTTCCACGGTTTTTGTAAAAGATAACTACCACGTGGTTTAAACGTTGAACAACTCTTTAAAATTTCATTAAATTTATGTATATGATTATCGTTTAACAATCGACCTTCTAATACAACATCTAAATCTACCTGACTTAATAAATTGATTCCCTGTACTTTTGGTCGAAAATTCTTTTCATTCATGGAAGAGTCACTGATAGTATTGTTAGACAATTGATAAGAATTATTACTATTTTTACTGTTCACTGTTTTTTCTGAAACAGAAATATCTTTCGCTTTGGTTTTTAAAAACTGAAGGTCTGTATGCTGTTTAATTTCATTTGATTTATTGGCAACAATGATTGATTTTTCCAATTTTAAATTATCTGCTGAATTTTTATTATCATTTATTTGAATTTTCTTTTCGATTTTCTTATTTTGATACACATTTTTTCTACGTTCCAAAATTTTAAGTTTGTTCTTTTTCTCTATTTTTTTGTTTACGCTTCAATTCCCGAGGATCATGCTCGTCGTCATTATTATTGTTTGATTTTTTAGAACTATACTCAAATTTTTTTTCGTGAAATTTTCCGTTTGCATTGACTGTTTTTGTTGGTTTTACAGAATATTTATCTCCAATGATATAATTATAATTATTTGATTTATGTTCAACTGTTTTTAAAGTCGGGTGGTAATAATCTTTATTATCAGTATAAAGACACTTTTTTTGCAAATCACATTTTTGAGAACGTAAATGCTCGATATGACACGGAAATTGAGAAATTTTATTACTTAAAAATATTTTACACAAATGCGCTCTTAATTTACTACGATCATAGATGACATTTTCAGGTGACAACCCATTAAGAATCGAAATAGCATTTGCAATAGCATAAATTCCACAATCTACTGAGTTATTTTGAGATTGAACTTTTGGATAAACTATGGAATTATTTTCGAATAAATAGAACGGGTATAGCTTTTTTAACGAATCAAATTGATGTTCAGTCAGACTTCCTTTATTAATAGAATCATAAACGTAAATTTTGTTTGTATCATAAAACGTGCAAATCCAATGACCACTATTATATGATTTTGGATCGAATAGATTTGAACATGAATATAAAATTTGAATATGCTTAGAATTTTTAGAAACAGGTTTCACGTAGTTTGCATCAGAAATAAAAAAGTTGAGCGTTTCACGAGGAACAAATGCTGATGACTGTTGCAAAATCGAATTAAATAATCCTATATGATCGTCATCTAACATACATCTATCGTTAATTCGCTCAAGTATACTTTTGATGTTATAATTTTCGTTTCTACTCATTGATGTGTAAAGATGACTGAATTGCACAAAAAAATGTAATGTATGTAAAATAATATAATATTTCAATTTATTGAATTGAAACAAATAAATTTGTCACTGATAATTAGAAAAAATGTACTTCAGCTAAATCAGCTGTTTTAACGTTCGCTCATATAAGCATCAATAATGATCTTAGAGCCTTTTTTCAAAGCTTATTGAAGCTTTTTTACAAATATCTGTGAAGATATTCGGAGCAAATTAACGCCCTTATTTACAGTGACAAATAAAATAAAGTACAATTTTTTTACTGCCTGTAACAAAAAAAAAATGAATATATTATTAACATGTCAGATCAATAATAACTTAATGTTAAACATATAAATATATAAATAAAATAATTGAAACACTAATCAAATATGCATCTTAATAATTAAAAAATAAACAGCCATACTTGTGTAATTATATTATATATTAATTGATATCGACAATATTATATAATGGTGATGTACAATTGATACTGCAACGGAGTTTTGAATACAGAAATTATATATCGATCCCTGAGTTGAAGATCCCGCGTTCTCGGGTCTGAGGCTAACTCAGAATTCCCTATTCGTTTACTATTTGCATTTCATAAACACATCTGTATTTTGTTGGCTATTATTTTTATTTATTTAATGAAAAATACGTTTGACCTTGCCTTTTGAAGCTCAATTTTTAATTTATAAACAAATTAATAATTTAAATAATAAATACTCATGGTAAGGTAAAAAATAATAAGTAATAAATTAATAAAGTACATTTAAAGGAAATGGAAATTTCTTGTGTTGATACAAACTTTAATAATATTATTAATATTAAATTATTATAATATTAAAATTATTATTATATTAAAATGATTATTACTTTTAATATTATTATTTAATTTAAAAACATTGTCATGGCGTTTGTTAATTTTTTTATTTTATGAAATGAACAAAATTAAAAACCAAATTATAGATCGATGCAATACCGACTTTAGGAACACATGTAGCATTAAATAACAGATTTTAGTATATTTTGCAATTATAATACACAGGATTTGATTTTGTAAACAAAGAAACTAACTCCGTCGCAGCATTACTTGAACTCGACCTTAGTCAAATATACGTATAAATCGATGGTTAAATGGAAGAAAAGGATAATCTCAAAATTTATAATGTAATTTAACATTACATTTTTTGAGATATCCTTTTCTTCCATTCAACCGTCGAAATATAATATGTGTAAAAATGTAATAATATTATTTAAAATGTTCTCATCCGCTGATATCCGATTCATTTCAAAAAAGTATAATTCAAATTTCTTTATTGTAAATTTGTTTTGTGTCATCTAACCAATCATATATTATTTCGACATGTCGATTTGTAAGCGAAAAATATAACCTTCCGCTAGTCGCGTTGATTTTTTCAACTTTGTTTAAAAAATCTCTGCAAGTATTCTCTAATAGTACATATGATATGTACTAATAGTATTATATCTCTAATAGTATATAATAGTATATATTTATGCATACGCACCGTCGTAATTGATAAAATAATTTAATATATTACTTCAGAATTATATCTATTACAGTTTCACCAAAAAACAAAACTGAATCATTTAAAAAATAACATTGATAACTTAAGTATCAAAAATATTATTTTTAACAAAATGCATCGAAAACTTTAACAAAAAAAATCAAACTGATAAATTTAAATGTTTTAATCGTTGAGTTGTAAAACCGCAGATCGGGTACCCATTTTTTTATAACTCATGAAAATTATAATTAACTCAAATGAACCATTTTTTTTTTGACATAAATGTTGTTACATAATTAAATCAAAATGTAACTCCTCTGCGTATTCGTACAACTACGTTTTAATTATTTTGAATTTTATTTTATTTACACATGTCCTTAATGTCAGAATTTGATATTTCATTTTCTAAAAACTCACTCTTGAATGTTCAATATCTGCTTAAAAAAAATTCATCAAACAGTATTACATACACTCAAAAAAATCGATGGTTTTCGCTCAACTCCACGCTGCGCTTGCAATGTTTTTGCTTACAAAAACTGAACATTGCTCGATTCAAATGAATTTTCATTGATGGAAAAGAATTTATGAAAAGTCCACGGTAGGATTGGGCATATACAAGCACCCAAAAACTTGTAGCAACTTAATTTCGCTTGAATATACTACAATTTTTTTGAGTGTACTTATTCATGATATTTTACATCAAATTTTCGTATTTTGATTCCAATTTACACGTTCCTTCGCTTATTCAACATTTTTTTTCTGCGCTTATTCAATGTTTTAGGCACCCGATCTGCGCTTTTACAATTCACCGAATTTTGATATCAATCATTACCGACAGATGATCTAAATTATTATTGATGATATCTGAATGTTTTATTCTATTTCTTTTTAATTACATTTTATATCATTTCGATTTCGATTCGGTTACGACCCGATTCCGATCCGATTTCGATTGTATCGGAACCGAGTTGGATCCGAGTCGATTTTTTTACTGGGAGGGAACATCTAAGTCATTGGACGAAGTATTTGGCTCAACATTGGTAATAATCGGATATTCATTCGTGATCGTCCTCTCTTCTGAATTTTGAAATCCAATTGTATCTTCTTTTTTTGTTGTCTTTTTTACAGAGTTCGAAAAATCCACACGTGGTATGATTCTTTGAGGTCTAGGAGTGTTAATGATTTTTTTTCCTAAATTGTAATAAAAATATCTCTAACTACAAAAGATAAGTACACCCAACACGATTGATTCGTTCCCGGAAGTTAAATAATAAAGTAAGCATAAGTTGGCAGTACTCTTTTGATCCGTCTCAAAGTGCGATCCCGCGACAAGCGAGAAACAATTGAACGTGCGAGCGTTCGATTCGAAATCAAATATTAACCGTCTGCCAAATATTAAATTTAAAGATTTTTTTATTGAAAAAAGTTATGAGCAAATAAATCAATCATTTTATTATTTGATGGAATAATGGCCTGTTTATTTTTTTCACGTGTAATATAAAATTTTATTTAATGAATCATTAAGCGAATGTTGAGATTTTATAAACCCATGTTAATTTGAAATACGTTTTTAATTCCGAATTATGGGTCAGTATTATAGTTATACGTGATAAATAGATGGAAATACACTGAGCAAAATTAACCATTAAAAATTAGTTTCACCTACGTCATAACGTTGCAAAAATTACTGTTTTTCGGACTAAAAGTTGTCATAGCTAAACGAGTAATTTTTAATGTTTCATTTTTCTCTTGTTGGATTTCCGAAATTGCTTTCAATTACGGCATCGTAAAAATCCATTAATTACAAAATTGAATGAATTTGATTGCGTGATGAAAAATCAATACATTTAAAATGGTTACTTATATAAATTTGTAATACAAACTAGTCTTAATTAGATTAACGATACAAAAATTGTATATTTAATTTTAAAAATTATTCCAAATTTAGCCAAGTTTTTCTTTGCGAATGATAAAGATATATTTTTTTTTTTTTTTTTTTTTTTTTTTTTTTGGAATTTTTTTTTTTTTAAATTTATATTTTTTTTTTTTAAAATTTTCCGGCCCCCAGAGACAGCGTGTGAACTGTTAGGCCGTGTTCCTCTGTCAAAAAAAAAAAGACATCAAACGTATTTCATCGGACACGCAATCTAGTACTTGAACGACATTACTTGGTGTATCGTGCTGTCGCCA
>JABFQH010000043.1:0-14339 GCA_022816965.1 Tanaodytes sp. ZL-2020 | reverse complement strand
ATAATAGAAAATAAAACGTATTTCTTGATATTTTCGAAATTTAAAACAAATAAAATAATTTCCTGATGATCTGTTACAGTCAACGATCATTTATTGTTCAAAACTGGCAACTTGGCTGGAAAATATTTTTGTTGAAAACACTTGGAAGCTAATTTTTAACGTCTAATATATGCATATTTTCATCGTTAGAAAAGCAGACTCTTAATCGCAATATTACATCAATAGATAAATATAATCATTTTTTCTTTGAGCGCGTTTAAAAACCTTCAAAGTTGTAACTCAATGTTATTAACCGCAATCATATATAAATACCGCAATCATAGATAAAACCAAGGTATACAATGACATTTTGCGGTTATGTATTCCCATGTTGTGACTAAATACTAAAACGAGTACTTTGTATGCATTTTAAGCTTCTTTCTACAATTCACTTTCATGAATTTGTAATGAAAACAGAACTTGAATCGGAGTGAATAGGAATAGATGGACCGGTCAATGCTGTAATAAATAATAAATAATAATAGGCAGTGTCTCATGGGACAATCAGTGAACGCATCTTGAACGCGTCGTGAAGGCATCGTTAACGCAACGTGAACGCAACGTGTGTCGAAAAAGACCACTAATTACTGATCTTTCGCGCGTGAACGCAACGTGAACGGAAAAAGATCACTATTTAACGTAAATAAACTTTTTTTCTTTGCAACGGTGCACTTGCGTTAATAACGATACTGATTATTCTTTTCGACTTTGTATCAAATTTATATTTCTAAGATGTTTTCAAACATATGAAATAGAGCAGGGATGAACATATGTAACAGAGCACCCTGAAGTTGGCCGCTGTACGTCTAATGATTTAAATACAATGCCCGCGTGATTTGAATGTTATAGACTGAATGAAAAGCCATTAAATAATGTTTGATCATATTAATCCCGTATAACAACATGCAATTGCATAATTCAAAAAATAAATCATTTTCAATTACAATAAATTTATATCACAAGAAATTAGATTTCAGTAATTAAAATAATTTAAAAACAAAGCAATTATTAATTCAAATTTAAAATAAAAAACAATTAATTCATTCCTAAAATATATGGTCAACCAAACTTTTGTCTTGAAAACGAGTTTTTTTTTTGTAAAATAGTATTTTCAAATAATTAATAAAAGTTGTGGCGGGTTGTCAAAGAAATCAAACTTTTTCAACTAGTGTCAAATGTCATCAATGATGATGTTGAAGTTCTCCAATTTAACTTTAAAGCAAAATTCAATTTTTTCAAGTTTTACTAAAAATAAAAATTTCAGTCTAATTGCTCAGTTAAAACAGTTCTGATAAAAGTAAGAGTACCCCCCTGGCCCCCAAATTTAAATATACAATAGGAGATACGGTGAGTAAATCGCATGATTATATTTTATTTTAATTGCAATCACTACTTTATTAAATGGAATTATTTCAATTTGTACATATATATAATGGCATATAATTTTGGTAACATATTTATATTTTCACATTACATTTATTGGCATGTATTCATTGTAGTAGAAAATGTCATATTTAGACGTACTTTCATTGCGACTACATCGGGCAGTTACAAATAGTCTTAAGCTGCTCTTCAAACATATATCACTAGTTCCATATCACAATAAAAATATCTCAATTTGTACATAACTAAATGTTGGATATATGGTTGAAATCCTTTACAATTTTCAAAATAAAAGCCGTTTGAATTGAATGCCATGAGTATTGTTATTTGCGCATGCGCCGATCACCGTTATCCTTTGAGCGTGGTCACGTCACCGGTATCGCCTGCCACTACAACTGCGCGTGCGCGGCACCGCCGCCGCTACAGGCAGCTTACGAGTCACAGTCGCTCTCGCCGCGACGTGACAGATCAATCACAGTTACAGTTTCGATCAGAACAGTCATTAACATTGAGTCCATCTGGACTCCGGGACTTGGCCGGTGGTAATCGGCACATTCGTTAAGTGGGACGAAATTATTATTTGCACTTTCTATGTTTTCAGGGTGCCTATCGTAGGCCATCATCCAACCTTCCAATCCTTTCCTTATTTTCCATCGTCCATTGATTCATTGAATCTGGGCATTCGTTTGTTAGACAGGTGTGTTGGCCCTATAACAAACCTTCCTAGAGGATGAAATCGGCTCAAAACGGGAGTCGGGCATCAATGAAATCGGTATTCGGGAAGCGGCGTTTCGCTTATAATAATAAAATCACATTTGGTAAATCATAACATTTTCTTCGTTTTCATTGGGTAAATTATAACTTAAATTCATCTAAATATTCTCTTTAATAGGATCGGCGTCAGATCCACTACACTATAAGATTCTTATAAACCAGACTCATTGATTAATAAAGTCAAAATCATCTGCTTTGCTGAGCGCCTGTGATAAAGGTCAAGGCTCCGAAACAATCCGTTCGAATACACCGGTTTTCTAGTCATGCGTTATCAGTGAGTCATAAATCACGTCAAATAATACGCTTTAAATAGAAAAATAATAGAAAGGGTCAGACTGAACGGCAGTCTGCCTCATTAAACGGAGACACTAAACTATTTCGGGTTTAAATTTACAAGAAAATTCACTCTCAGCTCCTACGCCAAATTACAATCGAATCAGCGTGAACAAAGTTAATTTGATTATTAACTTTGCGACCCACGCGTCAAACATTGGTCCTTCGTAGCCGAGATTGGTGGTAGGCGATACTGGGGGTGATTTATATTGTTTATTTAAATTCATCGCATTCGTTAGGTTTTCGGTCTCATAGGTGTTTTTTCTTTCAAAGGGCTTAAATTTCATTTAAAAATGACCGCTCCATCTGAATTAAGGGGATATATCTCCGATCTCGAAATTTCGTACCGCGAGTTAGATTGGGTATTAGTTAGCACAAAGGAAAGAGGTATTGATAATTATAATCTCATATTCCTCAAGGAACGTCGACGCGAAGCCGAAAAAATCTACGATAATGCGAAGCTAATCAACGGCAAGATTCAAGCATTGGTGACAGACGAATCGCTGGAATCACTCCCATATCTTCAAACACCATATTTCGATAAAATTTTTGATAAAATGATCCAGGTAAAATCCTTTTTGAATTCGCATATCGAAGTGATACAACTTCTTGAAATTAAAAAGGAAAATTCGGCCGAATCAAGCAAACTAGAAAAATCAATTCATCGTTCATTTAAACTTCCGGATTTGAATATTCCAAAATTTTCGGGTAATTATCTAGACTGGTTTAATTTCCGAGATGCATTCGAAACAATTATAGATAGCGATAAATCATTGAATGACTTTGAAAAGCTTCAATATTTACGATCATATTTAACAGGAGAAGCAAATTCAATTATTAAAGCGTTGAGCAATTCAAACCAAAATTATAAACATGCTTGGCAAATATTAAAGGATCGGTATCAAAACGAACGAATGATTACAACTCGCTTATTGAATCAAATTTGGGAAATCGGTGATGTCAATTGGGAAAAATTACAATCTCTTAAAAACCTTTCCGACACGGTAAGAGTTACGGCCGATTCATTAAACAACTTGAATATAGATATCAGAGGTCCGTTATTGGTATCTGCGTTATGCCGCAAATTTGATAAAATTACGAGATCAGAATGGGAAAAATCATTAGCATCGGAAACTTCCTTTCCAACTTTTGAACAACTTGATTTGTTTTTGCTTAATAGAATACGGTCATTGGAAGCAATCGAACTTCAAACAAAACCTAGAGTGGAAAATGGGCGTTCCAATTCATTCATAAGACAGCATAACACATCTGTAAAACAAAACAAATGTACATATTGTGATAAAACCAATCATGAATCTCGTAATTGTTTAAAATTTCAATCATTGGATGCGAAAGCAAAGCGGGATTTGGTCGTAACCAAAGGATTGTGATTTAATTGTTTAAGTTCAGCTCATGTAGTTTCAAATTGCCCATCGACTCTTCGATGTCGAAAATGTCAACGAAAACATCATTCATTAACACACATTGAAGCTGGAACATTTCATTCGAATCAAAACAAAACTCGCAAGCCCAACTCAAACGCGTCAAAGAATCAAACAGCTGTTCCGTCTACGTCAACTGAACACGATTCCGATACGCCTGATTCCGAGCCGTCAATACTAACGCACATCGGCACACTAACACATAAGGAGAATGTCTTAGCGGTAGCTTCTGTCAAACTTAAATCACGGCATGGTCGCGTTTTTCAAGCATTGGCACTCATAGATTCGGGTTCACAAGCAACCTTTATTTCAGAAAGAGCAGTACAATGTTTAAGGTTGGCTAAAACTAGGGAAAATATTTTAATACAGGGAATGAGTCAAACCGGGGAACAACAGGTGCATTGCTCTGTTGAGTTTGAGGTCTTTTCAAATAAAGTCAATTCGCAACCAATTCAAATGCAAGCGTTAGTCTTACAAAATATTACTCACTATCGCACAAAAACATTTAATTTGATTGATTTTCCGAAATTAAAAAAAATCGATTTGGCGTTTCCAAAAACGGATACATATCGTAAAATCGACTTATTGATCGGTGTCGATTATTTATCATCAATTCTAACGGGTTCAACTTTATTTTCTGCCGATCGAAAATTAACCGCGGAATCGACAATCTTTGGTTGGATTATTTTCGGAAAAACAAACACAGAATCTAGCAGTAAAATCACGGTTTCTCATTGTTGTGAATTGGATCGAACAATGAAACATTTTTGGGAGAGTGAAAATATTCCTTCGGATCCAGGGACGTCACCTGATGACATTTATTGTGAAAAATTATTTACACAAACCACAAAACGAGATTCAAGCGGACGTTTTATTGTAAAATTGCCGTTCAAAAATGGGGACGAAAAGGTTCAATTAGGGTTCACTCGTAAAATCGCCGAGAATTCACTTAACAAAATAAAGGCTAGGTTAAAAAAGGATAACGATTTGCAAGAAAGTTACGTAGATTTCATGCGCGAATATCAAGATATGCGACACATGACGGAGATTTCGTCTGAGGAATCAATGCAAAGGGATCGAATATTTATTCCACATCATCCAGTTGTAAAAATTGTGGATAATAAAGCAAAATTGAGAGTTGTGTTCAACGCATCGTCAAATTCATCAAACGGGATTACTTTAAATAATGTCTTGATACCAGGCCCGAAATTGCAAACCGATATCTCAGCGATATTGATCGCATGGCGAACTCATCGGTTTGTTTTGACAGCGGACATCGTTAAAATGTTCCGCCAAATTTTAATCGATGAAGAGGATCGAAAGTATCAAAACATTGTTTGGTTCGACGATCACAATAGCTCGTATCGATATTATCAATTAAATACCGTTACATATGGCATGGCCTGTTCTCCGTATTTATCTTTGCGAGTTATTCAAGAATTGTTGAATACAAACAAAGACGAATGCAAATCAGCTGTCCAAGCATTGAGGGGAAATATATATGTCGATGACATTCTGGTTGGATCGAATACAATAGAAGAACTCGCGATCATTCGTGAACAAATCGTAAAATTATTTAAAGGGGCTTGCATGCCCATTGATAAATGGCGTTGTAATATACAACAAAATGATTTTCAGTCAGCTAATCACAAAAATAAAACTATTGATGACACCGATCATCCAACTTCAAAAATCTTGGGTATTATTTGGAACGCGGTAAATGACGAATTTATGGCAAATTATGTCCCAGAAGTAACATCCGAACTCACAAAGAGAAAAATCTTATCAATGATCGCGAAGACATACGATCCATTAGGTTGGTTATCACCTATTACAATCAAATTTAAAATTTTTATACAGGAATTGTGGCTCAATAAATTAGGCTGGGATGAACGGATTCCAGAATCACTATCAAATTTATGGGAACTCTCTCGCCGAGATTTGGAAAAATTAAATACATTGAAAATACCTCGTTGGTATGGGCTCAACAACTCAATACGGACGGTTCAATTAATCGGGTTTTCAGATGCGTCATCACTGGCATATTCGGCGGTCGTTTATGTTAGATTAATTGATTATAGTGACAATATTGGTATATCACTTGTCATGTCAAAAACCAAGGTAGCTCCGCTCAAAACTATTAGTATCCCAAAACTGGAATTAAATGGAGCTAAATTACTCATTCAAACAATCAAATTCGTTAAACAATCATTAAAAATAGAAGTGAATGATATATTTTGCTTCTCGGACTCCAAAATTACATTGGCATGGATTTCAAAGCATCCGACAAATTGGAATACATTTGTCGCGAACCGGGTATCATTTGTTCAATCAGAACTCCCTGAAGCCCGGTGGGGATATGTAAAATCAAAAGAAAATCCAGCAGACCTTAACTCGCGGGGTACCGCGACTGCGGATTTTTTACAATCAAAATTATGGTGGGACGGCCCATCTTTTTTAAAAACGGACATTGAAATTGTACCATTTAACGAATTTGACACGGCTACGGAAAAAAGAAAGGCGTTACTTTCTCATCTGCTTATCAAAAAGGCGGACTCGTTCGATAATTATTCTTCATTTTCACAACTCATCAGAATATTTGGTTATGTTTTTCGGTTCATCGATCGAACGAGAGGGATCAAATCTAATGATTATGAGTCATATCAATTGACAAAACAGGAAATAAACAAGTCAAAATCTCATATCTTTAGAACTATTCAGGAATCGGCATTCTCAAAGGAAATCAATTGTTTAAACAAATACGGCAGGGTTAATTCAAATTCAACCATTTTTTCATTGAGTCCATTTTTAGACTCCAACAATTTAATAAGGCTTGGTGGGCGGTTAAAAAATTCGTTATTAACCGAAGATCAGAAACATCCAATAATATTGCCGCATACAACTTTTACGGAGGCAATTATACGACACTATCATCATATGAACTTACATTCGGGCATTCAATTGACATTGGCGTCAATTCGGCAACATTATTGGATCATAAACGCACGGAACGCGACAAAATCAGTCATCAATAAGTGTGTGCCTTGTCGACGTGAGCGACACGAACTCGCACACCAGTACATGGCATCCCTACCACCGGAGCGATGCCGCCCCTCTCGGGCCTTTCTTCACACTGGCGTTGACTACGCCGGACCCTTTGATTTGATAGAACGGGTGAAAAGAGGCGCGAAATCATTCAAAACTTATATTTCGGTATTTGTTTGCTTGTCAACGCGAGCAATTCACTTGGAATTGGTAGATTCGTTAGATTCACCGTCATTTATCGCCGCTCTTCGTCGATTTATGGCAAGAAGAGGAAAACCGAAAATATTATTCAGCGATAACGGTAGAAATTTTGTCGGGGCAAACGCTGTATTGAAGCGCGCGTTTTTCAAAGCGACTCACGACGAGTCCATGCGTCAATCGTTGATTACGGATGAAATCGAATGGCATTTCATTCCCCCCGCTTCTCCGCATTTCGGTGGCTTGTGGGAGGCCGGGGTAAAATCCGTAAAACATCACATGCGTCGTGTGATGGGTAAATTCACACCGAGTAAAGAGGAAATGACAACGCTGTTATGTCAAATCGAGGCATGTTTGAATTCGAGACCCATCGGGAAATTATATACCGACCCGTCGGATTTACAGATATTAACTCCAGGGCATTTTTTGGTAGGGGGCCCATTGAACGCGATCCCTGAACCATACCCCTTAGATTTTCGCGAAAATTTATCGGATCGTTGGCGAAGGATTCAATGGACTTTAGAACAATTTTGGAACAATTGGTCAAAAGGGTATTTATCATCATTACAAACGAGGGGTAAATGGCAAACGCGAGAAAAATTTTTTTGAGGGAGATGTCGTCATCATCAAAGATCCATCGAATCCTCCGTGTAAATGGACCATCGCTAGAGTTGACAAAACGATAATTGGTTCCGATGGCGCAGTTCGGGTTTTGGAATTGATTACTAACAAGGGACGATTAATTCGGAATGTAACTCAGGTGTGTTCCTTAGTTCAAAATGTAAACAAATAACGAGCTTTAGTGGGGATGAAATTGAGCTCGATACATTTCCATAGCCGGACAAAGGTCATTAGTTCGATAATTTGAAAATGAGCGAACTTGGTGATATTCTGGAGCTCTCCCTGGATATCCAGGACTTGGTACTGGCGACCCCAAGTACCGCGCGGTACGATCCGAACCACCCCGAGGTGGACTACGACGCGAACGTATTCGACCTCGCTTTCGAGACGGCCGTGAATTCGGGTTCAGACGTTGGGATCGCCCCGGTGGAGAAATCGGCCACGCCCGAACCGGTGCCAATGGACGTGCCAGTTGAGGTACCACCGGTTCGTACAACTCCACGTCGAAGACGGACCCGAAATAGACCGGCGCGAAATCGGGATCGAAATTCACCTGCTACCCAGCGTCAGAGGGCCCGACACATACCCACTCGACGTCCAAGGTTACAACCTCCGCCACCTCAACACCACGATTGGGTAGAGGGTCCATGGTTCGATCACACCGCCGTCGAATTCGACTATGACCGAAACCATTCCGTGGTTAAAGCCTTCGGAGAAGAGATTCTTGTTCCGAAGGCCGATAAATTCCGGTATCGGAAGTGGCGGAGGTCATTGCCCATAGGTAGAATTCTGTTACGCTGGGACGAATTCATGCGACTCAGCGAGGTGAAATTGAGACCAAGGGATTCCCCGTACTAGGTATTTTGGTTTCTACAAATAGCATGGTTGCCTTGATTTTGCCATTTTTTCTTTTAAACAAAATTAACGGGTGGTTTCTTTTATTGTTTAAGGTGGGCGGTATTGTTGGATATATGGTTGAAATCTTTTACAACTTTCAAAATAAAAGCCGTTTGAATTGAATGCCATGAGTATTGTTATTTGCGCATGCGCCGATCACCGTTGTCCTTTGAGCGTGGTCACGTCACCGGTATCGCCTGCCACTACAACTGCGCGTGCGCGGCACCGCCGCCGCTACGGGCAGCTTACCTGTCACAGTCGCTCTCGCCGCGACGTGACAACTCAGTCACAGTTACAGTTTTCAATCAAAAGGGTCAGCAACATTGAGTCCATCAGGACTCTGGGACTTGGCCGGTGGTAATCGGCACATTTGTCAAGTGGGACATAATTTGTATTTGCGCTTTATATGTTTTCAGGGTGCCTTTCGTAGGCCATCATCCAACCTTCCAATCCTTTCCATATTTTCCATCGTCCATTGATTCATTGAATCTGGGCATTTGTTTGTTAGACAGGTGTGTTGGCCCTATAACAAACTTTCCTAGGAGACAAAATCGGCTCAGAACGGGAGTCGAGCATCAATAAAATCGGTATTCGGGAAGCGGCGTTTCGCTTATAATAATATAATCATATTTGGTAAACCAAAACATTTACTTTGTTTTATTGGGTAAATAATAACTTAAATTCATTTAATTATTCAGTTTAACAGGATCGGCGTCAGATCCAATTCTACATAAAACATCTTATGAACAAAAGACTCATTGATTAATAAAATCAAAATCATCTGTTTTGCTGAGCGCACGTGATAAACGTCAAAGCTCCGAAACAACCCGTTCGAATAAACCGGTTTCTTGTCACGCGTTATCAGTGAGCCATAAATCACGACAAATTACACGTTTAAATACAAAAATAATAGAAAAGGTCAGGCTGAACGGCAGTCTAACTCATTAAACAGAGACACTAATTACAATTTCGGGTTTAAATCTACAAAGTTCACTCTCAGCTCCTACGCCAAAATTACAATCGAATCAGCGTGAACAAAGTTAATTTGATTATTAACTTTGCGACCCACGCGTCAAACAGTACATTTGATTTAGATATTCGTCGAGTGTGATCTGGATGTGATTTTTGTTATATTTCTGCAATTTACAGTGAGTTTTTATATGCAATACGGTATTCCATTCGTCGGTAAATCTCTTTATAACATTGTGAGGACACGTGTTCATTTTACACATGGATGGATGATCATCATGAATATATAATAAAGTCTTAGAAATAAGTTGTTAATAAAGAGTACGACGCGACGCAAATTCATCGCCGCAATACATCACGCTGAACACAGTATCGTAAATTACATTGTATATCTGTATCTATTTTAGAAACATCATAACAATTTGAACGTGTGTTGTATGGTTTTCGCATATCGTTTTTATACCAATTATTATTATCCTGATATCTCTTGTATTAAACTATTTGTATTATTCTATTTGTTTTTATATCGATTAATATTATATTTCTATTTCGATATTAAAATCTAAAATAATTTATTAGACGAATTGTGAAGATAACAATTATTTATCGTGCCATTGTAATTCTTTTCTTTTTATAACAATACAACATAATATTGTTCAATATTTTATTGTGAAGTTCAGTTTCTTCATAAAAGAAATGAACATTACAAGTATTTCGTATTTTTATATGGTTACTTGCTGCGTCCTTATCCAGAAGAATCACATACTCAGAGGTGCGCAAACGTTTGAACGCAATAATATAAGAAAAATATTGGAATAAATATTTATAATAGTATGAAATAGTTCTTTATCTGATAATTTTGATATTTGCACGCAAAAAAATTTGGTACACTACGACGCTATCGGTTCTGCTAATAACTTTGCCAAATAACTTGGCAAATAATCTGGTGTAGACAGTTCACTTTGGTGTAGTGGTGATGGCGTTAGCTTGGTGAGCGTTAGGACGTGAGTTCAATTCTCACCCAGCGGCGTTTTCTCACTGCCGGTATACTGATTCGGCGCTCTGAGTCTACGAAATGTGGCTTTGAGCGCCAAATCGGAATCCACTGGCCGCGCGCATTCCAGGGCAGGTTTTCTCCCGCAAGGGTTTTTCCTGCCTCACAGGCTGATGCCTGAGCAAATGCGGAATGTGAATTGAGGCAAGCGATAAAATAGGAAGGAAATAAATGAGGAAATGGTTCCCTCACGGACGAAAATATAAACAAAAATATAAACTCAATATAGATTATATATTTATTTTATAAAATTAAATATAAAATGTGGATTTATAAATTAAAATTTTATATAAATTTTATATAAAAATTTATATTTTGTATATATGTTTGAATTTTATAATTCAAAAATATAAATATTTTATATTACAGTTTATATTCTATTTATATGCGGACGTTTTATATTTTAGAAATATATAATTTTTATATAAAATAATATAAATATATAATATATAATTATTAAACAAATATGTAAAAGAATAAAAATATAAACTTAATATAAATTATATATATATTTTATAAAAACAAATATAAAATGTAGATATATAAATTAAAATTTTGTATAAAACTTTATATTAAAGTTTATATTCTATTTATAGAATATATAAATTTAAATGCGGACATTTTCTATTTTCAAAATATATAATTTTGATCGAAAATAATATAAATATATATTCTATACGTGAATAACAATTTTTCAAGAAATGATTGCTTTTCTGGTGTGAGTTCGGGTAAAAGAAGATCATAGAGATAATAAACGACTTGTCTCATTCGAATATTATTACAAACTTGTAATGCAGCTGATTGAGAGTTATTGACCAATTTAAGTATTTCTTGGTAATAATCTTCGTATAGAAATGCGCTATGGGTCCAGAGTGGGCCCCATTGATAAACACTATCGGCAAGGTGTGTTAGTAGGTGAACATTAAAAGAATTGTATTCTTCAGTTTCGTACAATTCTGGAATTTCTTTGACAAATCGTATGAGACAATTATTAGCATAAGCGATTTCTGATTTCATCGTTGAATCTTTTATTAAAATTGAAATGCCTTCGACAAGAAGACCCCAGTGTTCTACAAATTTATTAGGAAGAACTTGTTTTAGTGTTGGCAAACTATAAAATAACAACCACGTGACAAATTCGTGAGCTTTCCAATGAGCACGTTCAGACATTTTACGCCCAGTTCTCGTTACTTCTATAGTTGGCAAAAATGAAAGCAAAATACTGTCGACAACACTAATTTTGTCACTGATACCAAACTTTTGAAGCTTATTTGCAGAGTCAAACCATATGTCAGCGAACTGACGACATACTCCTAGTCCAACACTGTGCATCCAATCAGGTGGTAATGATGAAATTATATTAAAATTCTTCAAACCACATAATATCGATTCTCTTTTTACTCCTTTTGTTTGCGTTTCTACGTTCATGATAACTTCTTCTGAAGTTCTTAGGCCTTCCCCATACGGATTCTCATCGTCTAGATTGTCTACATCGACGAGGTAGACTCTCGCATGTCCTTTACCTTTCGGTATAGATATTCCTGGATTTTTACATAGGCCACAGCCATATTCACCGTTGTACTGCTTAGTTCCCCGCACATCACATCTCGCAACGCTATCGCAAATACCAGCGAGTACTCTAACTTTTAAATTTTTTGAACGCCCATTATCAATATGATTAAACCCTTCTTTAAATAATTTGTTACATTCTTTAACAAATGGGATGAAATAAACATCTACATTAGGCTTATGTCTCCCGAACCAAACGCCGGTTACAAGAATGTGATTTTTTCTATCTTCGGGAGCTAATTCAGCAATCGTACAAGTTATCGGATGTAACGAGAATTGGGAGCTTTTGAAAAGTAGTACCCCGTCATAACTAAAATTTATTCCAATCATGCCATCGGATTGATTTTTTTTGTATGAAGCACCATCGTATATATCATCGATGGAATATTTTGAGCTTTTTTACGATTTTTGTAATACAATAATTTATCCCCGTGGTTTAAAAATCGCATCTCTAATTGAGCAGTTAATGACAAATATAGAAAATAACTATTAGATTCTAGATTCTTTTCGACACTAATATAAATTTTGCATTCGTCACAATGAAATTTCGAGTTAGTTGATTGAACTATTCCGATATAACTACCACATGCATAACAAATGTGATGGATGGATGTATACGATGCAAAAGTATCTCTAATTTTATTTGTCATATAGTTAGACAAACTGATTTGATTTTCATTATTTGGGGACATTAATTTAGCCCACCGAATCACATCTTGAAGGGCTGTTGAATTGATGTGATGTCTGATTTTCACAGCATTAATTAGTAAACATATTTTCAATACGTCTTTGGTAAACCCTCGATATGGAAATTGAGAATGTAACTGACTATAACCTTCCTCAATATGGTCTATGTGATCACGATTTTCCTCGCTGTCACGTTCGTTGTCACAATCCTCCTCGCAATCGTTTTGACGACCAAACATGTCTACGAAATTAGTTTGAAAATTAGCAGTATCTCCGCTTGAAAATTCACGAAGATCAATGGTGTTTTCTAAATTTGCACTTTCCTTGTTCGACGATTCACAAGCACTTTGACTTGGCTGTACTTCCTTCTCCTTACAGTTTGGCGCCGTACAGGTTTGTGCACAAGTTGCTTCACTACAAATGTCCTCATTTAAAAAACCAACTAGTGGTTTCGATGAGCCCTGCTATGAATGAAAATAATTATATCTAATAATCTGTTCCATGATTAGTACTTTCATAAATAAAATTTATTTACCTGACTTCTGTTATTCACTTCATTATATACAATCGATCCATCATCCGCAGAATAATATACGTTTCTATGAAAAAATTATAATTCATTATCAGATGAAAAAAATATAAAATTTTAGACATTAAAGTTGTATATAACTTTTTTATTATGTATTTATATTATAAAAAAGAAAAAAATGTAACTTATTGTACACTTGATTTAAAAGTTTAACTTAACAAATTATTATTCTTGCCAGTCCAATGTTGACCGTATTTGCACCAAAATTGTTTAAAATAATGAATAAAATGTATTTATTAGTTAAATGATAAGATCATCAAACAAATTTAGCAAATATTTTGATCGGTCAAGCATCA
This sequence comes from Tanaodytes sp. ZL-2020, assembly GCA_022816965.1. Lineage (NCBI taxonomy): Eukaryota > Metazoa > Arthropoda > Insecta > Hymenoptera > Scelionidae > Tanaodytes > Tanaodytes sp. ZL-2020. The sequence continues at coordinate 443 of JABFQH010000043.1, read as the reverse complement.
TATTGATTGAATTCTAAAACAAAAAAAAGTTCATCATTTTTAATCAAGAATGTAAAACAATCAAAAAGTATTTATATTTAGTAGAAAAATTATCATTTCTAAAAATAGTGAATAAGTAAAAATAATGAAATAATAATGTTATACCATATTATAATAAGCATATCGCGTTCTTTTTAATTTGTAATGAACAATATGTAAAAACTACAATGTGTGCCAATTATTGTGTCATTTTAATATTTAAAAAAGTATTTAAAAGTTTCAAATTTAAACATATAGTTCAACAAACAGTGCCATATAGTTACTTTTTCGTTTTTTAAAAAAATTGTCCAACAAAAAAATTTTTATTTCATATAATAATAAAATAAAATAAAACATAATTATATTAAAATACTTTTGATTCTGGTCCTTAGTTCGTATTTGTTTCCAGTATCGAGTAGTTCTTG
>JABFQH010000042.1:0-14437 GCA_022816965.1 Tanaodytes sp. ZL-2020 | reverse complement strand
GTTGTTGCGCGCGCAGCGGTCCTCATTCGGGCGCCCGAAGCATGCCGAACGAGGACCGTCGCTGATTGGCTGAGTATATGTGTGTCACAGTGTGAGTAAAATCTGAGAGCACTGTATAAGTCTGCCGGTTGAACCGAAAAATCAAAAGTATTCGCTTTATTTCATAATCGTCCTATTCAGAACGAACAGCAAGATTTTGCTAAGGCAGTATTTACTTTGTGATTATATTGCGTTAAAATAGATCTAATTTTGTTACTAAATATAAAATTCCATCAGGTGGTTGAATCATCGCAAATTTAATACAGAATCGTTAATTAATTAAAAACTATTTGTACTCTAAATATCTACATATTAATCTCGAGAACGAGGCCTGATATATAATTGAAAGATTAAACGAACTTACCTGTAAGTGATGTTCAATCTCAATTATATGAAGGCCTCGTTCGAAGAGATTACAATCCCACCCTACAATATCCCTTTCCCTAAATTAATCTCAAAATTGTCAGTTATTAATTCATTAATTTCGTGTTTTTATAAATTCTAAACAAATGAGCGCAGTGGGTAGAAAGATCGAGTGCAACCGAATGTCTCGGTTTTTTGATACCGTAAACGTTGTGCCATCTAGTGTACGAAAGAGACACTACATATTAATTTCTTCGAACGAGGCCTTCATATAATTGAAATTGAACATCACTTACAGGTATAGTCGTTTAATCTTTCAAATATACAAAATCGCACTGATTTCAAATTGCAATATCTCAGAAACTAAACGGTAAAGTGTGTTCATTATGTGACATACATTTATAAAACTAAATAATTGTTAATATATATAATAAGTGACTAATGATACCACGGTTATGTTTCTTTATCAAATTTAATTAGATAATAACTATTAATATTTAAAGTTATCAATTATTAGGGTCTACACTCAGAGAAAAAAATCATTTAAACCCGCGTGAAAAAAATCAGTCTGGCGGGAGTCTGGGAAAAGTCTGGTAAACCAGTCCGGCAATAGGCTGGCAAAAGTCTGATTTTAGTCTGGTTTTAGTCTGGGTAGTTAGGCTGGTAGTAGTCGGGGTCAGAATCGTTTCCCAGACTGATGCCAGACTAGTACCAAATTACAAATTTCTGCGCTTCGCAGTCTGGCAGGAGTCTGGACTCAGTGTGGCACAAGTCTGGATTCAGTCTGGCACAATTCTGGATTCAGTCTGGCACAAGTCTGGACTCAGTCGGGCAAAAGTATGGACAAAGCCTGACACAAATCTGGACTCAGTCTGGCACAAGTCTTGACTCAATCTGGCAAAAGTTAGGACTCAATCTGGCACAAGTCTGGATTCAGTCTGGCACAAGACTAACTTCAATTTTCAACAATTTGAAACCGTGTACATTTTTCAGCATAAAACAGTTCAATAAAAGTCTGGATATTTTCTCAAAATTCTGGTAGATTAGGCATGCATATATCTACAAAGTAATCCCTAGTAACGATGATTTGTTGAAAAGTCTGACAGTCTCAATTCTGACACGTTTTCAGATCTATTTTTATTAATTTCTACTACGAATAATACATAAATAAAGTAAAATTAAGTATCTCTTTTTGTAGAGATTTTTATTGAATCCAATATCGTAATAGAAACACTACAATATTCAAAAAATAAAAGAAATATAGAAAATATTTCTGTGTTTCATATTTATACAAAGTTTTTATTCAAAGTCTACAGAGTTAATCGGAACTGAACAATAAGTGACATTTTTAGTAGGAATTGGCATATAGTAACACACACATTTTATTTTATTTACATTTATTAAGAATAATCCGGCGTTTTCCGTAGTTATTTTAAATATGTGTCCAATACTTTTATTTTCAATTTCTGTCGCGAAAGCTTTTTCCACTTCGCACTTTTTAATAACGGCATAATGTTGCGCATCGCAGTTACATAAATTAGCACAGCCACACTGAGTAATTCTTAGAAAATCTGACACTTTTCCGATTTGAATATCATCGTCATACTCATATGTGATGTATGAGTTGTTCGAAAGCTTGGCCCGAATGTATCGTTCCGATCTGTACAAATATTTATGTTTCAGCAATTTGGAAAAATGGAAAACTCTGAATTCTTCGAGGTTAATATTACGCAGTACTTGCACGAGTTCTTGTGTAAAGACAGTTACAGCTTCGCATTTCCCCACAATCCATGTTGAATCTGCGATACTATGTGTTCGGAGTCTACCAATTTTATAGTTTTGTAATTCTATAAATGTAGTTGCTGGTCTTCCTGGCTGCACTATATCCCTTTTCGTTCTTGCCAGTGTCATAAGCGTTGAAACAGCAGAGCAAATTTGAAGTTGTGGCGAATTACTGCCATGCACAAGATTCTTCAATATACCATTCAAGCTCTCGTACCCAAAACATGATGTTACCCACAGAGGCCCAAAATTTTTTACATTATCTACCAAATGGAGTAATTGATGAACATTACTCGTCATATGTTCTCCTCCATATAACTGTTGAAATTCAGCAACATATCGCTTTATTGCACGATCCGCTAAATTAATATCATCTGGCGATATACAATCTTTATACAACAAAGATATTGCAAATATTAACAGCTTATAATGATTTAGATATACGTTAGGCATGTAATCATGCATCAATGGCAGACTATAATTGAAAAACCATGCCTTAAATTCGTGTGCTTTCCAAAACCGTAAATGTTTTTCAATGGAACGAGGATATCTTTGGACAAATGATGGAGGTTTCAGAGAGGAAATGCGACTGTCAATAACTGGTAAAAATTGCCTCATTGAAAAACGTTCATGATAATATTTTTCATCGAACCAATAGTTCATCAAATTATCCTCGATTCCTTGAAAAAGGCAATGCATGATGTCTATTGCTGTGGAAGATATATATTTATAGCAAAATTTTGAAACTATTGTTGGTCCTTTAATTCCAAAAATTGTTGTGTTAGTTCGTAAAGCTTCTGCGGCTTGTTGCTTGCTTTCGTCTTCAGTTCTCATCTGCAGATCATCTTCATATAAATAAACTCGGACATTGCGTCTCCATTCAACTGTTTCCTGCTTACATTTTTGGCAACCGTGTTTCCCATTACATTGCTTCATATTTAGGAATAAAGCTTTGGCTTGCAAATCCATAGTTCCACATAATATTACTGCTTTCACATTGATAATTTGATCATTTGATAATTTAAAGTTAATACCAGCTAATAATTCAGTTGCACTTTTAAGTAAGGGATCTAAAAACAAATTTGGTGGCGGTTTCTCTTCCCCAAACCACAAACCAGCAATGATGACATTTTCAAGCTTTGCTCGATCGTTATATGGAAGTTCGTTTATTGATAAATACACGGGCCATATTTCAAACTTTGTTTTGAAAATCTTAATGCCATCCGTGTACCAGGTCATAGAAATATTGTTTCTGATTGAAAGCAATCCTGCAGTAATAAGTTCTTTATAAATTTTACCATCATAAATGTCTTGATAACAACCTGGATTTTCTCTTCTTTCAGTGCGATTATTTAATGCTTCGTAAAATTCTGGGCGTTTGTATAATTCTTCAAGTTCATATTTTACTGGTATTTCTATGAAATAAGATTTCTTCGGATTTCCATGCAAGTGTGGACAATCTTCTTCTAAATCTAGCAATTTATGTTTGCAATTTACGCAATAATAATGGCGTATTATTGGAATTTTACTGTTACTAAATGATTTGTTCAATTTATAAACGGAGGTTGCACATTTATTTGGTTGTGGACAATGTAGATCAATTATTTTTATTATGTCTTTCAGTAATTCTTTGTTGACATTATGGCGAGAGCTTAAACTTAAAATTGACAGTAGGCTTTCATTTTGTGTAATCTGCGCACCTTCATATAATGGTTGATTACCATCGTAAGCTCTGTCATGGTTATTCGGCAAAACTGGAAAAGATATAACATTTCAGTTATAAATGAAAAAGTGAATTTTTTAACCAATGTGGCACAAAATAAAACAAATACGTTTCACATAATCGACGCTAGAGATCGACGTAGAGAGATTACAATATTAATAAATGATAGACAATTTGGTTTATTAATATTTCCTCTTGAAAAATTCCGAATACGCTAAATATTCTAAAAAATCTTGATGAAATCACGATTAATTTATAACGATCAAGTTGTTAACCCAGTTAAAAATAAAAGACTCGACGTGGACGTGCCACCGACGCGCTGCCGACATAAAACCGAATCAGTTTTTAGTGTCTTGGAAGAAATCGGTGGCGCGTCGATGGCGCGACCGTCATGCGTCAATGGCGAGTCGGTAAAGTAAATATTAAAAAAATCAAGTTTTGCACATAATTTAGGATGTAAAACTCAGTGATGCTACCACGGAGTTAGTGTCTTTCTATAAAGAAATTATAATATCACTTATTTAATTAATATCTGACCAGAGCGCTATTCTTTGTGCTTGGGAGATAAAGAACATCATTTATTAATCCAATGCTGAAAACAATTAACGAAGAATAGTGAGAATTAGACCTTCGAAGCTAGCAAACGACAAAAAAAGCATAGTTCTTACTATTATCCGTCAATTATGTTTAAAACTCGATATCAATAAATATTCTCCCATTCAAAAAGAATTGCGCTCTGTTTAGATCATATTTGAATAAGGGAAATTATAATTTTTATATTGAAAGAAACTAACTCCCTTACAGCATCACCTTATGAACAAACAATAGACGATATTCAATAAAATATCGAATCAAATAATTTATATCTCGGTTAAAAATAATACAAAAACTTATGATATCAAACCCCCAATACAAAAAGGTTGTAAAGGATCGGCAAGAATTACGCAAAAAGAATAACGCTTCGAAACTTTAATTATTGTTGTTCAAAAAATGTTGTTTATCGTGAACAAAAAATGAGAAATAATATCTTCAAAAAAAAATATATATTATAAAGCAAGTAGTTGAGATTATATTTTCAATTTCTAAGAATTTCTGAAACTGCACAAACATTTCTGCTACAATACCAGGTATATAAGAATCCCAAGTATTCGTTAAAATTTATATTTTTGAAGTGGACGACTATTCACTCTTAAATTTGCGGAGTAATGACAATAAATGCGAATACACATACTGCATCTATCTGAACTACATACCACCATGAATGTCTTGAAAATTGAAATCGTTTTCATCAGTATCATCATATACATAGTCATCATTTTCTACATCATTTTGATCTGTTTCTTCATTTGAATCAGTTTCTTCATTTTGATCTGTTTCTTCATTTGAATCAGTTTCTTCATTTGAATCAGTTTCTTCATTTGAATCACCATTATCTTCGGTATCTTCTGTATTATCTGAGATAGCGTCATTACCATTATTTTCATCCTGAACAGCTTTACCATCTAAACTGTCATGAATGTGTTCAGCAATGTTTTCATTAAAAGTCGATTGATGTTCTTGTATGCTAATCGATTCATTATTTGGTGTTCCTTCTGGAGCTTCGTTTGTTGTATTTGTTATATCCCTATGAAAAATGTATGTATCATAAGTTAATAAAGTTTCTTTCTTTCCAATTCATGTTTGAATTCATGGTCATCATTAAGGTGATGTCCTAGTGATGCTGCCACGGAGTTGGTGTTATCATTGGTAGAAAGTATATTCCTGTTTGAATTATCTCAGACTGACCAGAGCCCCATTCTGTATGTATGGGAGATCATGACTATATTCAAAAAACCAAATTTTTTACCAAATTGACTCTGTAAAATGAAAAGTACGATTTTTTTGTCGTCTGCTAGCTTGGATGGCGTACTTTTCATTTTTCACTGACAATTTTTTTCAAAAATTGATTTTTTACAAATGGTTATATTCTCCCAAGTCCACAGAATGGGGCTCTGGTTAGATCGTGAAAATTAATACAATATTTCAATTGCTGTAAAGAAAGACACTAACTCCGTTGCAGAATGACCCTAGTAAAAATAATATGCGGCGTGCCATTAATCAAATGTGGCCCTCATGTGATTTTTCTATGGCACGCCATATTACCGGATACCATCGTTGGGCCATACTCGGGATTCGGTTAAAGGCCCATATCCGGTTGCAACGGTTGGTAAATCAATGGCCCGTATATGGTATGCCATATATATGGCGTGCCACTTATGGGCCATTTAAGGGCAATGAATGGTTTTTTTAACAGAATTTTACTTTTATTTAACTGCAAATAAAATATATAACATCAGATAATATACGTAATTTATATAATGAATATAATTATTTGATTAATATTACAAATATCTATAAAAACTGACATTAAAAATTAAATGATCCATATATTTTTAAGAATTTAAGATAAATTTCAATTCTAAGAATTTTAGGTGTCATTATTATTCTATCTAAAATATTCTGGAAATGAATTAAACATTTATAGCTCGATTCGAAAAGATTCTAGTGATTCGATCAATGTCTTATTCATTTATTCACTGCGCCTTTAAAATATCAAAAAATGTTTTTTAGGTTAGTATTCAGCAATTTGGATTTATGAATGGGCCATTTGTGGCCCAAAGGTGGCCCATCAACGATTCCATGTATGGGCCATACATTATCCATGCGTTACACTCGTATATGGGCCTTATTCGGTCACCACGTATGGCCCATGTATAAAACCATTGCTACCATACTTGGGCCATTCATAAACCATATTTAAATTTTTACTAGGGGACTTGGACTCAGCCTAAAGGTGATGTTAAAAGCTCACGAAGTTAGTGTCTTTGTTGATAAAAAAGTAACAAGTAAATATTTATTGAAATTATGATCCGAGGCATATTCTATAAGCATGGGAGATTGAAGCTATTAATAAAAAAAATCAATATTCGAAATAAAATGAAGCTATGAAACGAAAAATAGACACTTGGGGATAGACAGACGACGATAAAATCGTACATTTCAAGATACTAACTCCGTTAGTGCATGCTTTCAACATAACCTTCTTTACACCAAAGTGACGCAGCCAGCGCTCTAACCGTACACGGGAAAAAAAAATTTATTCGTTTTTTAAGAGCCCGTCAGTGTTGTTTGGCAACATTCAAAAATACTTAAACGGTGGGGCTTTAAGAGTAAATCAGTGCATTTTAAACACTGATTCACTATTGATGCAGCCAATATTGGTGGCAATGCTGATTCATCATTGCTTTCTGCACACCAATACTATTGGTATGTCAGTATAGTAGACTAACACTGAATCTGAAGTTATTTTTTTCCCCGAATAATAGTTGAACTTTCAACCCGCAAAATCAAATTAAATTTAGTTTGTTGAATAGAAAACAAATTGAAAGTGAAAATAAATTTATTTACATTCAACATTATTGCATATATAACTTTAATAATATTGTTTTTATTTCTTATGTATAATTTAGTCCCACTGAAATAGCCGACTTCCAATTAGGGAAGATAAAGCGAACAAACGAGGCAAGAAAACTGAGCTTACAAGAAATGTGAATGCAAGAAATGCCGAATTGAAGTGAAAAAACGATTTATCAATTCATCAAAACATCGTTTAACAAATTATATATATTTTTTTAAATAAACGTATATATTCTTTTTTTTGTGTAAGCTTATATATTGTGTATTTATTTTGAAATAAAAAAAATGATTACATTCAATACTAAGCATGTATCTTTATCATATGAAAAATACGTTCGCTCAAACTGTTTGACCTATGCGAATTTTGGAGTTTGCATAAAAATATTGAATTCTTTTATAATTATGTTTTAATTTTTTATATATGATTTGAATAAAGTAAAATAAAAAAAAATTAATATTCGCTGAATATTCATGGAAATATATGAAGATACGAATTATCAACATCGCATTACCCTCTAATTTCTGTGATTTACCAATGTATATTTGTATGTGAATGTGACCTAGACTTTAGAATCAGTTAAATGATAATATTAACAGCGAATTGAAGAATCTCAAAGGTTTTACCGTTATTACTTAGATTGTGAAAATAAAATAAACCTATAAATATAATCACTTTTATTTGTGAAAAAATTGAATTCTATTTTTTGGCTTTAACGTAATATTGATCAATTGAATTTAATAAAATAAAATTAAAGTGAATCGTTATAAAAAATTGGATACAGAAATAATGAAATTGTAGTAAAAAGAATTGGAAAATCAATCCTAAATATTAGTGCTTCAAGTGTAATTAATGTAATATTAATTATATTAATTGACATTAATATTTATTATATAATATTAATGCTTCAATTTTTTAATTAACTAATATATATGAAAAAATGAAGATCTAATTATTGAAAATATTATATACAATTCTTGTTTTGAAATTTAAATTAAAATACAAACAATAAACATAAAGACCTAAATGTATTACATGTGTACATATTAATGTATATAATGTAGAAAAATTATGTCAATATATTAAATTATAAAATACGTCTATACCTTAATTACTTATACTCACTCATTTGAAGTGTCTGATGAATCTGATGCCATGCATAACCTCACTATTTTTCTTTGATAACTTTTAGAGTATTCTGACAATCTTTTTGCCATTATAGCCTCTTATAAATAAAATATTATTAATATTATTAAATGTAAAAAATCGCGTAGAATATTCTTGAAAAAACAACCTGTTATGTTGTTGTTCTTATTATCAGATGGCCCCGGCATATAAACGATATAAAAGCCATTAGTTCAAAACAACCTGTTATTATTTATGAAGACCAATTTGTTCGTTTCTTCGACAGTGTCAAGTGTTGAAGACAGAGAAGTGAACTAAGAGAAGAAGATAGATGGCGTATTCAAGTAGGATTCACAGAAAATATTAATAATAAAGGACAAACAATTGAACCCACATAAGTGCGTCCTTTATTAATATTTTCGGTGAATCCTACTTGAATACGTTAAGACTTAGTGCAGTTCCATATTGTACTGAAATTACTGCCAGTAATTGCGTTTCTTTGTTCTACTTATTAACAAGTATATATGTATCCTTTCTTAAAGCAGTACTGGCAGTAGTTTCAATACAATATGGAACGCCCTTCAACGGGGAGATCTAAGTCTACTGCAACGGAGTTAGTGTTTTCTTAATTATTGAACACAAATATTTAAATTTGGACTTGATATTGATTCATTCGAAACTTTATCCATGGGAGAAAGCATTGATCTTAGAAATTCTAAATTTTATAAAGAATTGTGGACGCAGTTAGACAACTCGTTTTTTTCGTTTCGTCCCATTTTGTTAAATCAGCTGCAAAATTGATCCTTTTAAATAATCGCAATTTCCCGTGCATGCAGAATTGGGCTCTGGTCATATCACAATTAATTGGGCAGTAATCCAATTGATACAAAAAAAGACACCAACTCCGTGAGCGCATGCTTGATACTTCACCTTAAATCGAGTTTAACAGTAAATGGCGTTGTTCAGGTTATACATGTTTTTTACATTTAAAACGATAATTGAAATAACCAATGAATTAATACTTTAATGAATAATAATAATAATAATAAATGTAATAAAAATCATTATACTTAATATATTTTGAATATAAAAATTAGCAAAATAAAATTAATTATTTAGTAATTTCGTAATATTCTGTGCTTGCGTTTTATAATACTATATAATTATTTATGCATAAAAATAAATTGATATTATATTACATAAAAGTAGCATGTCTAATTAAAAGTACGTTTTTGAAACAATTTAAACTTTAAGTTGGCAACCCGGGAACTGACCAACCGGCGCGCAGTATCACGTCTTAATTTCCGATGGAGAAATATAATACGTAATCCTCACTGTGATTTTGGCGTATCTTTAAACGTGCCCGAACGTGCTGTCGCTGTGCTAACGTTCTACTTTAATAATATTTATTTCGACTTTTATATAAATTATATAATTTATTGTCAACAAAACGAGGTAAGTAACCATTCAGTCAAAATATGTAATAAAGGTTACAATTACTTCACTTTTTTCGTAGCATTAAATCTTTTCGTTTCATAAATGTATGTTGCAGACTTTCATGTTTTTTACCTATTATTTATTTGATAAAACTTTAATTAAATTCAATTCAATTCAATTTAATTAAAAATAGATTCCAAAATGCGAAGCTTGATCATATTTTGGTCAAAAAATGACTGCGGGTTCACGGAGCAATGTTTATTTTCGACATTTCACGACCTTCTAGAATGTTATTGTTTTCTTTTTTATTTATCTCTTGTTCTTGTTCATCTGCGTGGTCATTGTTAAAATAATACAATAATACATTGTGAAGATACAAATTTATTTACATTCATTATATATAATTATTATTATATATTGTTATATATTTATTATATATTATATATTTATATATTTATTATATATTCAATGGGCTATTAAATAATGAGCCTAAAAAATCAAAGAAATAATAACAATGTATTAGTTCATTTCGGAAAATATTATTTCAATTTTTGTTGTATTAATTACAGTGTCAGTATGAGGAAAAAATTTTGTCTTGTTTTCTGGCCAAAAGACGAAGAAACGACCATTCTTCAAAGCGCAGTAGTGCAACCGCCCGATGCTGCAGAAGGAGACAAATGTTCCGTATTGTATGAAGATGGTATTAATTACGAAGCTAAGATAGTGAAATTCCATGGTAAAAAACATAATTTTCCCTCACAAATTGTAAATTATATTAGATGTTAAGCACCTTATGCAATATTTTTAAATAAATCTTTTGTAATGTAATTTATTTGACTATTATTCCAAATATTTTTGAAAACATTTTTTGTTTAAATTATTTATCTGAAAAATAATTTATTGAATCTAACTAACATTTCAGTAATTTTTTATTGAAACCAATATTTGATTAAATATTTGCTATTCAGCTCGTTCAAAATAACTACAAGACTTTTTATTTTAATGTTATTTTAGACAATAAATTGAAAATATTATTAATTTTTTAACATATTAATGAAATGCAATTTAAAATGTTTAACAAATTACATATCATAATACGTAGGCATTTATTATTAAAAAAAAATCATTGAACGTTAAATTTGTCGGTAACTAGGTTATTTATATTGTTTTAAATAAAAAATGTTTACTAAAGATTTTTAAATTTTGTACTGTTTAAATAAGAATAAAGATTTAATCCTTTTTGTACATATATAAATTAATTTTTAAATTAATCATTATATATTTTTACAGATAATTGGACAGCTTTAGCAAAAATCGATGTTGATTTAAAGGGGAACATTATTCCCGATGGGAAAATTATAGATCCCCCCAAAAAAGCGACACCAAAAGCTTTTCAATCTTTAAAAACCAGGGAAAAAAATATTGCAAAGGAAGTCGTTAAAAGATTGGAATCAGAAATCCAGGATACGGAATCTATTGATGGTAATAGTAAGCTAAATACTTTTTATAATATTTATAATAAATTGTTAAAATCCAATAAAAGTTTCATCTCTTTGCAATTAGTATTCTATTCGCTGTTCAGATTTTGATATATATATTTCGTATGCATTACATTTAATATTGAGAAGTTGTATATCTTGTATAGAATAAATACAAATTGTATGTTTATTTTACCGTTTTATGTAAATTATATGTACCCATAAAAAGTTTCTACATGCTCATTGTATTTTTGCAGAAAATAAATATGCGAAAAATATGTAATGACTAATCTTCAAATATAACGTGTTTTAAAATGTTGTATAAATAAATGAAGCCTTTTTTTAAAGACTTCTTAAAATTGAATTTAATTTTAAATGTTAAAAGTAATAATTTAATTTATTGAATCTGAATAATTAAATTTGGTAGAATCATATTATTATTGCAAAATATTGTGGTGATTTTATTCACTATCTATTTTGTGAAATCCATAAAACAAAATGTGGTATAGATTTATAGGTACATTTTATTTGTTATAAAATGTTCAAAGAATTGTTCAGTACATAGTCGGTGTTTTATGAATTTTATAGATGCATATCACATTGCAAATATTACATTAAATTGATTGATTTTTAAACTGTTGAAAAATGAATTTTCATTAATGTAAATTAATTTTATAAACATGTAGTAGAATTAAATTAAATTTAATTAATGTAATTATCAACTTTATATGAGACATTTTTAACTTGCAATGTAGGACAAAATTCAGAAGGTCATGATAAAATCTCGTTCGAGTCGCAGTACTCGCTAATAGGTTTATATTTGCAAATATCGCACTGTAATTATTATTACAATATTTTATTATATATTAACTATTATGATGAATTGTTAGATGCGTATATTTTTTCATTATTTAACGTGTAAAAAATCATATAACTTTGTATACTTTACTCAGGTGTACTTATCAAAAATATATTATAGCATGCCAAATTCCATTAATAGTTTTTTTACAACAGATCTTCTGCAGAGCTTTGAGCCCGAACCATCTTGCAGTATTTCCTCGTACGACAAAGGTGTGTGGTATTTTTGTAATAAATAAAATATGCCCAATTTATATTATATTGTGTGCTTTTTTGTGGAAGTTTTTAATTTTAATTTCGACTTTTAAATTATGTCTTCAGATCTTGCAGAGGTTGAAAGACAGGACACATTAACCCTTTCACCGACATTATCAAAATGCCCTGGGAATGATAGTGGCGCCAAAGGGTGTAATAGAGACAAAAAGGAATTGAACAAAAAAACTATTGAAACAGACGAAGAGAAAATGGTTAAGGATTTTTTAATAAAAAATGAAAAACTTCTTATAAAAGTATTAAAAAAAAATACTTCACAGGTAGAGTACATTGCATTAACATAACATATATGTTATATAACCATTTTCTATTGTGATCTGACTTCTCCTCATAGCGCACCATTTAGAGCAAAAATCTATATAGTTTAAATTTTTAAGAATAATCATCATTGCTGAAAAGTGGTAAACACAGAACTTTCGAACCGTCATTTAATCGATACATTGCACTTACATCGGAAATCATTTAAAATATATACTTCCTGTCTAATTCATTTAAATAAGTTTTTCATTCTATTACAAAAGTCATCATGTTTGTCTAATGTTAGTTTTCAGTAATATTATTTGGTAGCATAATATGAATTAATAATTTTCAGGTTGAAATCATGCAAGATTCCGGAATATTTATAAAAAATCGACAAAATGTACTTTTAAAAAGGTTTCGAACAAAACCTAATGAAATGATTAGAGAACTTCTAAACATTTTAATAGAAAAAGAAACTCTAAAAAATTCAACCGCTGTCGGGAAATCCAAAAACCCAGTTATAGTACCAATAGATAAAACAATATTAGAAGGTATACATTGTAAGTATTATTGAAATACCATTTCTAGTAACTAATACCGTCACAATTAATATGTGTTTTATTTTGTCTTTTTTAATATATATCACCACTATAATAAAGAACACCAAACTTTTAAATTACCTGTCACATAGTTGAGTAAAATTATACTGTCGATATGATATAGCTCATAGAAAACAATTTTATTAATTTGATTAACTTAAAGTTAAGTTAGAAATTCAACTATATCGATTACTGTGATGAAGGTATTCCTAATATGTTGAGTGTACATATGATATGTAATTTTATATGACATGAGATAACGTCCTCAACTTGTCTTTTCGAGTATTATTTTACTTTAAACCTAACTTTATTGATACCTAATACTTATTTTTCAAAAATATTTAATTGTAATTATAATTAAATTTATTTCTGTTGACATTTATTCAGATTATGTCACGAAACACGCAACACCAACACTAAAACCTGCGCAGATAAACCGTGTCATTAATCTGCATTGCCAAGAGCTACGAAACCCGACCATTAAAAGAAAAGCAGAGGCATCGAGTTCCCGAAAATCAAATAAAGAAAAAAAAAGAAACGTGACGGAATGTCGAAAGCAATCAGAAAGCGAGAGTGAGAGCAGCGATTAATATCAATATTAACTTAATATTTGATATTAAGTTCATATCAAATCGTTGAGAACAAAATTAAATTTTATTTAATTTATTTATTTTATGCTATCGTATTTTTCAAACCTTAATCCATATCACCTCTAAAATTATTTTAAATATTTCTTTAATATTAATGTACACATTTATTTTTATTAAATTACATTTTAAAAAAAATGAAAGTTTGTTTTTATTTAATTTATTGGATTTTCAATATTTAGATTCTAAATTAATTTCCTAATCTTATTTTATTAAAATATCTTGTGCCACACTGAGTCCAGACTTGTGCCAGACTAAGTCCAGACTTGTGCCAGACTGAGTCCAGACTCCTGCCAGACTCCTGCAAGACTTGTGCCAGACTGAGTCCAGACTCCTGCCAGACTGCGAAGCGCAGAAATTTGTAATTTGGTACTAGTCTGGCATCAGTCTGGGAAACGATTCTGACCCCGACTACTACC
>JABFQH010000041.1:0-14734 GCA_022816965.1 Tanaodytes sp. ZL-2020 | reverse complement strand
TGCCAGAATTGTTTGTAAACATATATTTCAGAGACGCATACGTTTATTTATAATTGTTGAATGAAAAGCAATTGAATATACAATTTAAAAAATCGCAGACGTTTTCAAAAGTAAGTATAATCTTTTACCATGGAATATTTGCTGTGTTCATTTAATAATTTTTATTATATATATACAAAATTAGTTTTTATTATTTTTATTTTCTTCATTTATAACCAAATAATTTTTGGCAATTTTGGCAATATTCTACGACTAATAACTCAAAAATCTATCATTTTATTAAGGAATTAATGTATATCGATTTTATAGTGAACGCGGAGCATTCATACACAGTGCATCAACAATCAAACTTGAATTTTGATTGCGACGAATATGAAGACGACGAGGAAATCATTTGCCAAAATAGTGATGACTTTACAGAGTTATTAATTGATGTCGTGCATGGATATCCACATTTATATAACAAATGTGATGCAAATTACAAAGACATCAACATGAAGAGCAACTCATTTTCAGAAATTGCACACATAATGCGTTCATCGGGTAATCCTTTTACTACGTATTTTACATAGTATTCTTCTAAATATCAGATTATTTTTGTTAATTTGAAAATATTATTGAACAATAATTGCTTCAACTAAAGGAAGTGACAGAAAATTGGTTCATTTTATTGTTATATATTATACTCGTATTTTTTGCTTTGATATAGTTGATGTATGTGAAAAACAGTGGGCATCAATCCGAAGGCGATTTGCTGCGGAACGTCGAATTGTAGACAACGAAACTCGTAGTGGGTCGGGCAAATCTCACCGAAAGCCTTGGCCTTTCTACGAGAAACTGCGATTTTTGGATCAGCACATCGATCGTCGAGTGTAAATATTTTATTTTATTACTTTACCATTAAACTGTTATTCATTTTGTAAAAAACAACAGAATCATAATACTTGTTGCAATATATTTCAATGCAAAAAAGAAAATTGAAGCTATCATTTAGTTTAATGATGTAATGTTTATAAAATAGAATAACAAACAATAATTGCAGCGTTACAATTAATTGCAATCATTAATTAGCATTATTGAATAATTGATATTAATGAATTTTTTTTTTCAGTACTCTCGGTTGAGGTTGTATGTTTGTATTTTTTTGAGTTTTTCTGCAAAATTAATAATTTGATAAATTGAATAAGATTTCATTTTTGTTCAAGTGATAATTTTTTCATCCATTATTATCACAATATATTATAAAATATACTGATTATGAATAATTAAATGTCAATTAAATAATGTATAAAAAAATATAATTAAATTCAAGTAACGTGTAAACAGCAACTAATAACTTCAAATTCGAAATATTTGGCGAAAATTACTTAATATATTTATTAACCTTTTGATATATATCTTGTGTTTTTATTAATGTAAATAT
Organism: Tanaodytes sp. ZL-2020; assembly: GCA_022816965.1. Taxonomy (NCBI): domain Eukaryota; kingdom Metazoa; phylum Arthropoda; class Insecta; order Hymenoptera; family Scelionidae; genus Tanaodytes; species Tanaodytes sp. ZL-2020. The sequence continues at coordinate 13,311 of JABFQH010000041.1, read as the reverse complement.
TTAATTTATTAAGACTAATTAATTTATTTCTCTTCAGTATTTCATTTAAATATAACAGATTTTGTTTTGCCTGTGCATAGTATCTGTAAATTTTGTGTAACACCCTTTGCGGGTACACATTAATATAGTCTATGATAATCACATTGTTGTGAATTATATCGTAAATAGTTTTACGTCTTCATTCTTAATAAAGACCATTCTTTTTTGTATAGCTTGACACCGAATCGAAGGAGAATTCTGAAAACAAAGATCCAAAGAAATTTTTTCCCGATAATCCTAAAAGAATACGAAAATCTAAAGCTGATGCGATGGAAAGTAGTTTGCTGCGTTTGAATAGTAACATAGAGTCGGTAGCAACGAAAATCATCTCCAGTTGTGATAAAGATGACGACGAAAATGATCATTTAACGAAGCTAATTAGGTCTAAATTACAAAAAGCCAGCCAATTAAAACAAAAAAGTATGAAGAAAGCTTTAATGGAAATGATATTGAAATGGGAGGTAGAGGATGAATCTTAAACAATAAAACTGTGATGATTGAATGCATAGTGATCCCGCACAGAACGGATAAGTGGAATAAACGTAGAATATATAGTAAATGTCTACATAGGAAACGTATTTTTTAAGTGTAGTATACGTGCTGGCACGTTGCTTACACACATTATAAACGTAGAAATGTCCGCCCATTTGAAAAAATGTCTTCTTATTTCTAAGTTTATTATCCGTATAAAATTCATCTATTTAACGCATGAAGTACTTGTATTTTTTTGTAATTTTAGACGTTATAATACTAGCTCCAACGTTTCATATACGTACTTTTTACGTTGAAAAAACGCATGTTATACGGATAATAAACTTAGAAATAAGGACACTCCATTTTTCAAAATGTAAATGAATGTGTAAGTAACGTGCCAACATTTATAATAATACCCTTTAAAAGTACGTTTCCTACGTAGACATTTCCCGTATATTTTACGTTTATTCTACGTCTCCCTTCCGTGCAAGAATCTAATATCATTAAATAAAAAGGTAAATTATATAAATGAAAATAACTATAATATATTTTATTGATTAATATATTAAAAATGTAAAACTTTATTAAATTAGCTGTAGTCATCGAGATGTAATATTTTTTTTAATTATGTGATTTAACTTATGCAAATGGCGACCCCAATATAAGTTCAACATTGTTATTAAATTTATTTCATAACCAATGAAGTTTGATTTCAAACATTCTCATTATAACGGAATTCTCAATTTATTGTTAATATTAACTGATTTTACATGAGCTGGAAATGAAAATCAGAAAATTTAGATAAGGATACCGTTGAATGATGATTATTATATTCAAGTTATAACTTCATAGCAAATTTATATTTGGCTAAGCATATTTTCGTGGCAGAGCCAAAATGTCATATATTTCGGAAATTTTGCGAGAAAACCAGCGTAATGTGATTCTTAGAGAAAAGGCTAAAATTACGCATTTCTTAGCTGACTATTTTTAGTTGATTTTAATTTTTAAAGGAAACTAAACTTACACTATTAATTAATTAATTGAGTATACCTAAATTATGATTTGGAAAATTATATCAAAAGAAAAATGGTAATTTCAGTGTATAAAGACATAAACATGATACATGATACGAAAAACGTAAATCGATTGAAAATGATCATGGGATATAGACAACATAATACAGGCATTTTTTGTTTTCTTTTGATGATTTATTGATCAAAAGTTATACATATTATAGACGATTATTATTTTCAATAACAATTGACATAAGTACATGCAAAATTGATTGATTTCTATGCACTGTGATCTTAATATAATACGGTAAGTTGCTGCTTAGTAACTAATAATGAGTAAAAATACGTTTTTACATACATATACAGAAAGTGAACAAAATCTTCAAAATAAATACCTTTCATCAAATTATTTTTTTCTCTAACAAAAATGTTATCCTATTTCTTTGAAAACCATCCTACATATTAGTTAAACTAATGTCAATTACAATTCAAAATTTGAATCCAAATTTATAATCTCAAATGACAAATTTGACGTTCAATTAATAACTATTACTTTTTATTTCACATTTGGAATTTCCAGAAGAAGTACTAATGTAAAATAGCTTTTAAGATTGATCACAGTTAAAACCGCGATGAATATAATCCCATTGCCATGGTACCTTCCCATTTTCTGTTAAAAAATCTTTCAAATTATCCCTCATTGCCTGTGCTTCTCTTGCTTCTGCAGCTGCTGATAGATTTCTCCTAATCTCTTGAAATTCATTTGATTTATTATCATTAGCTCTTCGATTTCTTCTAATAAAATCAGAAGAAGAATATGAATGACCATCGCTATAATGTAAGTCCTCATTTATAAGCCAATTGTGTAGGCACATAGTAGCCAAAATAATTTTGTCTGCCTTATTTGGCTGGCAATAAATGCTATGCAAAAATATTCTCCACCTGTGAGCTAAAATTCCGAAAGCGCATTCTATTGTTCCTCTTGCGCGAGAAAGGCGATAGTTAAAAATTTGTTTATCATCTGATAAACGTCTGCCAGAGTAAGGTCTCATCATATGAATAGACAATCCAAATGCCTCATCACCGACGAAAAAACAATGAGTTTTTACATTACTTCCGGGCAAACATATTGTTTGCAAAGGAAAGTTCAATTGTTCGTCCTGAAGATTACGTCCGAACCATGAATCTAAAAACATGCCAGCATCACATTCACTGCCATAAGAACCAACACTTACAAGCCGAAAGCGATAATTGCTGTCACAAACAGCAAGGAGATTAATGCTAAAAAAATGCTTGTAATTATGATATTTGGACCCCGACTTTCTGGGTGCAAAAATTCTCACTGTCTTCCCGTCGCAAGCTCCATAACAATTTGGCATATTGAATTTTGATAAAAAGTTATGAGCAATGTATTGCCATTCTTCTGGTGATGGAATTTTCAAACAAATCACTCCTAATACGTTAGCAATTACGCTGCACGTTTCTTCTATTATTTCATGAGCAGTTGAGTTTCCTATTCTGAATTCAAGAGCTATTGAATACACGGAATCACCAGTGGATAAGTACCTGCAAAAATAATTTAAAATTATATAATTTAAAACGCAAACCATTTACTGAAAGTAAAAAAAAATGAAATGTTTAATTTAATTTAACTTTTTTATTTTTGTAATTTAACATAGGATATTTTGAAACTGCCTAGTATACGTCTCAGATATCGAATGTAATGATTAATTGCATGAATGAGATAATTGTTATTTTAGTATTTATCAAAAAAAGACATGTATCAACGTTATTTATTTAAATTAATTCTTTATGTTTACTACTTTATATAAGACAAATTCGACGCTGATACCTAGCAAACGTGATTTTTTCCAACCTTTTTAAAATGTTCAAAACTATGTTAAAACATTTAAAATACATTTCAAAACTTTTTTAATTTAGCAGAAATTAACATGTTTTTATCAGTTTTTAAAAGTTTTTATACGGTTTTCAGCCATTTAAAATGTTTTGAAAAATTTGCGTTTGCAGGAATTATTCCTATGCAGATGTACCTCAGTGTCACCAGTAGACGTTCTTCAGCACTTATTGCTTCTCTACGACTGTGTTTAGTCAAATCATTTTTGAGGAGATTTAGTAATTTATTAAATCTTTGTGAACTCATGCGAAACATCTTAAAAAATCGTTCATCATCGTCTTGCAAATCTGTGTAAGTCGTACTAAAGAATCCCTTTTGTTTTCGTTCTTGGTTTATAGGATGTACCAACCATCGCAGATTTAACCATTTCCGATTATTAATCGGTCCCATGTTATATTTCTTGCTTCAATGAGTATTTTCAATAAATTAAGCAGCGTTATTATTTCCTCATTGTCCATATTTCCTATAAAGTAAGCATCGGTATGACACATGAATCCACTTTTTATTAACATTATAAATTAAATTATAAATATAATCAAATAAAACAATAATAAATTTGCATACAGTAATTTAAAAAGAAAATTATTTTAATGAAAACAATATATCAGTATTCAATAAACAAAACATGAATATTAATTTACCATTAATGAAGGACGGTTATTATAATACATGCGTTAAAAAATGAAAATATTGTTGTAAAAAAATATATTATTGATATAAACCATTTCTTACTTACAGTAAAATGTCTATTTTGTAAATAACTTTTGAATTGATGATTAGATAATTAGTTAGTTAAAAAAATGCAACAATAACCTATGCGCCTCTGAAATATATGTTTTCAAACAGTTCTGGCAATCCACTGTCGTTTCGTGCAATCGGAACAACGGAAATGTTGCGAACGAACCATGATTAACGATTAGTGACTAAGAAATTAAGGCTAGTTTTCACTAATCACTAATCCTTAGTCACTAAACGTTAGTCACTCGTATTCTGTATACTGCCATACGCTTAGTCAATTGCTTTCTCCGCTATGTTAGCGCCGACTGGCGGTAGCGTGCCAAAACAGCCTACTAATAAATTTTGAATTTCGCATGCATTAACATGTTTTGACAGGTAGTATCAATTAGCCTAAAGTTAATAATTACATTTATTAAAAGCTGAAAGCATGTCTGTAATAATCAAATGTGGTTTCCAAAACGTTAACCTAAAAATATTTCGACCAAAAAGTTTAAGTAAAGGTAAAAAATTGATGGAAAGTTTTCACTGCAGCGAAGTCCAAGAAATAAAAAGAAATTATGAAAAAAATAGCATAATTATGGGAGTTGTTTTGCGAGAAACGCCTGGTGCTTTGAGTAAAAAAAATAATACAGATTGTTATAATGTTCAAATCGAGGTATAATTTATTTAAAATATGTATAAACATTTTTTTCGTTCAATTGATAGTATATTAGTGAATTTATAAACAAACAAATTTTTGCTTTTTTCTAGATAGATAAAAATGAAACACAATCATATTAAAAAATATTGAATATAACTATTTTTCATTCATTCTATAATAAATAATATATTTGCCAGGTTGATCCCCATAGAAAAATAGTTGATACTATTTGTAACTGCAAAGGAGGTAACGGTTATTGCAAACACGCTGCTGCAGTTTGCATATTTGTTAATACCGAAAATACCTGCTCTAAAACAGATCAGCCGATGATTTGGAATCGCCCCCCGAAAACTCAACTAGAAAAATACCATAAGGGTGCAAAAATTGATAGCTTGTATTCTTGCGAAAAGGCGAATAGAGATGATAATTTTTACAAAACTGAAGATGTAGGTAACATAGGTTCTGAACATATTAATGAAAATTTTATGATCAGTTTTGTGATGAGAGAAGAATCTAATTGCGAAAGTACAGAAATTGACAGGTTGAGGATAGAAAAAGAAAAGGAACAAAAAATGACAGATTTATTGCAAAAATTATTTATTCTTCAAAATAATCGGAATATATTAAAATTTTCTGTAATTGAAAGTGAAATTGATGAACGTAATAATAAACTGAAATTTAATATGAAATCTTGTGATAAGAACAGTGATTATTACTGTAAAAATATTAAAGTCAACCCAGTTAAAAATTTACGACTCGCTGGCGACTCGCTAGTGATTAGTTGACGACTAACTGACGACTCGCCAGCGACTCGCGACAGACTCCGCTTTTCCCACGATTCGCTGACGAATAGTCCACGACTAGTTGACGATCAGCTAGCGACTCGCTGACGACTCGCTGGCGACTCGCTGACGAGTCGCTAATTTTTTTTAAATTCTTTTTTTGTTATAAATATTTGTCTATAATCAATATTACATCTATAAAAATTAAAATATTTATAAGAGATTTTCTATTTTTTGTTACATTAAACTTTGTTTATTCAGTCAGAAAAAATTTATTAAACTTATAGATTTGCTTATTTTTTGTTGTATAATTTTTTGATTATTTTAAACAACTTTTCTGCTGACTTGTCATCCGCATTAAATCTTAAAATATAAGGTGTTAGTGAACCCTGGTAATATTTATTTTTATTAATTTTCTGTAATAGAAACTTGTAAAAATACGTAAATATTTTTTTCACCAGGGAAGTTAACCCTTGGCCTTCGATTTCGAATGATTTCAGTCACACGCATGTGCATGCACACTGCTAGCTAAAGGCTGCGCGTTACGGTATTGGTTGGAAGATCAAGACTAACGATGCCCTCACTGCAAAAATAGTCGTCTTATATCGAGACACTAAAAGTGTCTTACCATGTTAAATTAGATAGGTTACGTTCAAGACACTCGAAGTATCTTATTTTATTCTATCTAAATTTACATTGAAGACACTTTAAGTGACTTGAAATAAGACACCAATTTTTTGCAGTTCTTATGATTCGTTAACGCACAAAACGTTCTATATAATCTGGACGATTCGTGACTTTTACTGGTTAATGTAATTTTGTATAAACCTTACACTGATTTTGATTACAATAGCCTGTTAGTCATATTATTAAATTCAATATGCAAAAAATTTTAGAATATATTTTTTGGCCGTGTAAAAAATAAATGGGTTTCTTATATACATAAGTAATGTAGAATAATTTCATTGTTTTAAAACGTTATAATCATGTTAGGCGAAACAGAAATTGTACAACGAAGGCAAATTAAATTAAATGTGTTAGAAACATTTATTGTTGTTTTACACTCAAATTATGTTCTTATTTTAAAAAAAATAAATAGTAATAATCATGATTCATATAAATTCTGAACATTATTCATAACAACATATTCATATTTCTGGTATATTAATAAAAATAAAATATTTCATAAAAAAATGGAGACAAGATCATCTTTCGTCGAGCTTAAATTCTTTCAAGATTTCTTCTTCTGGAGTTCGCGCAGCATCGAAATGATGAGGCTCTTGGCGGAACTTTCTATGCAAGTCCCCAATATACTTTGATAAATGGCGTTCGGTTCTATCAACGCGATTAGTGATATTACTGGCTTCAAGTAAATCCAGATGTCTTTTCAGAATACCTATTGAGAATTAGAAAATTGTTGTTATTAAATGGTATAATACATATTAAAATCACCCATTCAAAAATTACTTACTTTCTATAAAGGACTTCGTAAACGAATTTAAAATAGTATATTAATATAATAGAATATTTCATTTTAGTTCTACATTTCACCCCGATAACAATATGTAATTGTATAGGAAAAAATGGCTTGTCAGTATTATTGTACTACGAACAAAAATTTGGCCCCTGCAGCAGTCAGAAATACAGTTTTTAAATGCAGTTGATTTTTGTTGGTACAATTTCTAAAAAACCCTTTTTTTTTTAAAAAAAAATGAAGCATATATTGTTTTGCTTCTGATTTTCGAATTCTCATCAAGTTATCTTAAATTCTGTTTATGAGACCTTATAAAAAATGTACGAGGAAACAAAGCGTAAATTAGTTTACAGCGATGGAGTAGGTCTATCGTCCGTGAGGACTGGCGCGTAAGAAATACATTATTCCAACTTATTTTTTATTGAACATCAGTCGGAAGAACACCTTAACATAAGCCTACATTCTACCTTTCTAGGAGTCATTGTTTAGCCAATGTTATTCAGGAACATCTGCATCCTGGCGATGTTGCCAGCAAACGTTTGAAAGTCATTCAGTTTCGGAGAATAGAATACCGCATTCAACGTAAGCCATATGCGTCATTTTAAAAGTAAAAATAAAGAAAATAACCGTAGTGAAATTGATTTGATCAGAACTTGGAAATAAACATTTCTCAATATTATCGAAAATGTTAACTATATTCATTTTTTCAAAAGAATATTCAATTACCTTACCAAAAATTTAAAAATGTTATCAAGAACTAAAATTATCTGAAAATATTTACAGGAATTGTAAAAAATTCAATTTTCCCTAAAATAATAGAAATTTTCAGACTTTATCAAATCGGTTCTAATATTTTCCCGTAATACATTCAGGTAAAAGGACATCTTTGGACTCAGTTTTTGAGAAATTTCGTTTCCGGTGCACTGGTGCGGAAAATATTGTCCGCAACATGGAAATATGTCGAAAATCTTAACTTCGAGCGACTGCTGCCATTAACAATGACTAGAAACAATTTTTCGTGCATACTCATGTTGCAAAATATACTTTTTCCGACATTTTACAACAAATCATTTTCACGAGGGAACTTGTCATAAATTTTCATCAATATAAAACATGTGTGTTGCAAAACTGCCATCTGGAATGATATATAATTAATTTGTACGATTATTCAACGTTTGGTTGGTTATGATGATCTACGACAGTTGATAAACCTTGTGTACATGTATATAAGATATATATCATATGATATTGCTTCGCGACATAGCAATCCATTGAGGATGCTTTTTTCGTGGTGTAGAATGGGTTTGCTGTTCCTTGAAAATTCTTAATATACTTTGTAGAACCAATACATACTAAAGAAAAAACATTTTTTTATGAAGAAATTTTACCAAAGTTATATACGACGCTTGGGGCAGGGTAGTGAGGATGAGAAAGACCAAAACATACAATGCTGTCACTAAATGTATGTTATTCCCGATTAAATCAATAGCTTTTTTTTGAAAAGTCCGACCCAACTTTCAGTTTAATAAACAAGTTAAATCAATGTCACGCACATTTAAATTAGACTCCCATAAAATATTGCATTTTAAAATGAAATCTGAGCGATGGATTGGAATTCCCACAGACAACGCAAACGTAATCAAAGATTGTACACTGCAAAAACAGGTGTCTCATAGGGAGACGTTTTACTTAGAAGAGACACCTTTGTCGTCTCCTTGTAAGACGGTTCTGGCAAAAAAAAACCAAAAAGGGTCTAAAAGTCTCGAATTGAGACACTTTTAAGACACAAGTTTTAGTAGTGTACACTGTAAAAAATCCGAGTGAATCGGTGTAACCGGAATTATACTGTACAAACAAACCTCTTATAATAAGAGGTTTAAACCTCTTATAAGGTGCGCACAAAATTCTGCGCAGCTTTTTAAGAAGTTTAAAACCTCTAAACATCCTCGATTAAGAGGTTTGTAAGAGGTTTCTTTTTACAGTGTAATTTTTAACTCAGTATAGCGTCTTAGCAGGTCCAATCTTTGTGAAAAAAGTGTCACGGAGTAACTGCGCGGAGTTACGAAGTTGATTTTTGGAGTAAAACTGTCAATATTATTATTGTTAAAGAATAGAATTATAAACAAATTTATTTTTTCTATAAATATGCGTTATAATTGTGTAACTTTAGTAAAACATTGAATTTTAATGATAATAAAGTGAAAATGAGTTATACCCTGGTGAAAATGATCGTCTAAAAAAGTCCAAAAAGTTCTGGAAAAGTCTGATAAATTCTGAAACATTCTGAAAAGTATCAAAATTGGGACATTTTAGACTTTTTCAGAGTATCATTTCCATCAGGGTACTGATAATTAAGTAAAGTTTTCATTTCATAATAAACTAATTAATTTGACACTGATGCAATGATTAAAAATCGTTGATTTTTACGACCAACTCCGGCTTTATAACACTGCGGATTTTTTACAGTGTATGCTTCGTCTGTCGACTCCTAGCTCTAAAATTCAGTTAATTTTTCCATTTCTGGATTTATGTCAACTACTGTACTAACTCTATCTAAATCTAATTCAAACTTGGCCTTTGGCCTGATATTGATGAAATTTTATTAAGAATATAAAGAATATAAAATGATAAAATTAGTTTATCATCATCATAACAAATGGTCAACTTTTTCTTATGCAACTTTTCATACTGTTGATTACATTTAACATTTGATTTAATATTTCTGGACTGTACATGACGAAAATATGATTGAAAATTGTATCGAATTGTGTGAATACCTGACGTAGAAATAAAACGGAGCATAAGTGATTGCTTATTAAATATATTATTCATTTCAATTGAACGTCCCGATTCTATAAGGGGACTTGCGCTCGAGAGTTAGCCGGGCGATTTCCCAGATCGTGGGATATCGGTGAAAAATTAAAAATGCTCTATTTTAAAATTGACTTGTACCATAATGTTCAGCATAAAAAATCGCATATTTTTTGTATTTAACATTTTTTTATTGATTGAATATTTACTACGAATTACTTTACTATAAATGAAAAAAACAAGTATTTATACATCGTACAATTTTAATGCATTTTTTCCATTCAACTCGCGATAACTCGATTAATTATTGGCGGAACGAATTATTTTTTTTACGCTAAACGCGTCTTGAGCTGCCGAAACTGATGGTATATTCAAATTTTATAATAATTCAAATAGATCTTTTTTAATATCATTTCAAAGTCACCGGTGCCGGATTGTTACATTCAGAGCTTCAAATGAAAAAAGTATCGACGGAACTTTCGCTTTCAAAAAACTGTCAGCGACAAAGTTGTTCAGAAAACTTCAACGAAGTTTACTAAAAAAAAATTAAATCGATAGGTGCATTTGTTTAAAAGATATGACCGATTCAATTTTAACAACGCAATTCCGCGCAAGCCGCAACATGATTCCGAACATTCCAGGCTTGCTACGTCCTGTCTGAACTTGTTTTAATTTACAAAATATAATTTTGGAAAAGTTTAGTTTCATAGTCAGTATTGAATGCGAAGTTGAACTTCTTATAAAATAAAACGAAATAACAGTTGTGAAATTTAAAACCTACAGCAAAGTTAAAACCAAGCGTATATCATAGCAAAACGTATTCTAATCCGCCGCTGGCATATGAAATCAATTAACGACTATTAGCAAAATATACACGCTATCCAAAGTATAATTTGTTATAATGCCTGTCTGTAACATTGGGTGTTAAGAGGTTAACAACACCGCGAAACCACGTCGGTGACATACAACTGGCGCATATTTTGTTATTGGCTTTGGCAAATTGTATACGGTACGCATTCATTTTTCAATCGTGCCATCAATTATGTATTCCATCCTCAGTTTCGGTAATCATTGCTGTTTGTACGATCGATTAAAATACCCGTTAATTAGCCCGGTAAATTTCACGGCCAGGGCGACAACTCAGCACTGCGAATAATTTGCATATTGCTTTTGCTCCGTGTTTGATTTAAGTCCAAAATTTGAAATACTTTGTGCAAAAATATAGTTTCCATAATTTTTTTTTAAAACAAATGAACAACTTTGACCCAATTTTGACCTTCAAAACTGTAAACAAACGTTCCAGGATTTATGTACACATTGAATTAAATCGAACATAAGCACTGAATGTTTTTAAACAAACAAACTGCACATTGCTTCTAATTCAAGCGGGATGTTAATATTATTGTTAAGCATTTCTACAAAAATATAACCATGTAAAATGATTATTACTGGCACGCGAACTAACTCGATGAGTTTGTTTTTTTTCCGCGATTATTAACATGTTTTATAACAGTTTTCTTTTTATGTTTGATTTTAAACTCATTCGATAATAATTTCTCACCATCAGATTATACACTTCTTAAACGTTGAATTAATATCATATCGTTCCGTTTTCAGCGGTAGTTTACGATTGCTTGGACGTACAAATGAATTAATTATGCTGTTATATGAGTTCGCGGTAAATAACAAGTGGATACTTTCAATGGATTGAGATGGTTGTTTGAGATATGATACATGTGAAATCAAGAAATGCATACATACTACTGTTGATTTAACATTTCTAATTTATTCCGTTATGAAGCGCGCGAAATAACAAATTTAAAAAATGATTGCTAACCACCTCTGAATTTTCTCGTTATATTGTATCCTCTCAATGATGAACGTACATTTTCAGCCTGAGTAAGAAACCCTTGATGATGAAAAATAAATAATGTTTACTACGATGGTTCACAATATTCAATGTAAACGGTATTTTGAAACGTCGATTTTTGAATCAAGGTTACCAATCAATCATTCACACGTGTGCACCTAACCTCAAAATGATGAGCCATCCGTAAAGAAACACGTATTTTTATCTGGCCACTATACATTACGACGACCTTTCCCTACCGCGCTCAATCCAGTTTACTACACGAGATAAGTCTACGTTGACTCCATATCACTTGAGCTTTTAAGATAACAAGGTACCCCGTGTAACAGATTAGAAAAGGGACATATATTTATCCGGGCTTTTCGAACAATATAATTTAGTTGTCGCGACAGGACCGCAGGTCGGATTAAACTCGCCAGCTGAAAAATAAAGAGGAGAGAAGGATTCGTTTTAAAGTAAACTAGTGTCCTAATTGAAGTTTAATGTTGGTTATTTATTCTAAGCAAAGAAAGGTACAACGGTGAGAAAATGTAGCAAACTGCACTGACACTAGCGCCAACGGGCGCTAACAAATGTGCTCGTAGAATTTTCCATTTTCCTCGAAAATACCGAACACCGCCCGCCTTGAACGCTTGACCATCGCGTTCAATAATCTTGACGTTTGCCGTGTGGTGCGCCTTTCAGCTTTCTGGGGTCGGCGGGGCCTTTGCCACGAGGTAGCTTGACGTGATTCTCTCCGTGGTCGTCCTCCCGGAGGGCGTTGTATCAACCTGGAATCCTGAGCATAAAGGCTGTACACTCGAGTCGAAATTCGAGTCGAGATCCATCGATGGTTGCAGCATAAGCTTTGGCGCATCTAGTACCGCTGTCGGGGTTGGCACGTATGGCGGCGGATCGGTCTCCGCAGAAGCGAGCAGTTTTTCGCACCATGGCGGCACCGGGTACGTTGTGCCGTTTCCACCCGCGCTTACTTGGTCTTCTTCGCACAAGCTCTCGAACTCGACGTCATTGTCGATTATGAGCCACGACTCCCTGCGAGGGGAGCTTTCGCTACGGTCGCTCATGTTCCTCGCACAACCAGGAATTGAACGTTAACTGAATTCATTTTAACGTAATTATATTATTTATTGTATAAGAATTTGACAAAAATTTCAAAAGAAATGCAACCAAAAAACCGGAGTATGAAAATATAACGAAAAATAATCGTAAATTTTAATCCGTAATTTTTTAAAAACGGTAACTCTTTTTTTCCGTGCAGTCGACTTTCTTACACGAAAAAAAATCAAAACAAAGAGTGTAATTTAGACGAGATTTGTATGTCTCATGAAAATAGACTGAACAAATAATTTCTTTTTTGGCTCAAGGTATTGTCTTCTAATGCTGTATCTTATACAAAACTGACGCGTCCGACGAAGATGATAGTGAAGAATGAGAGTGACCACGAGTGAAGAAAAAAAAAGAAGTAATAAACAAGAGAAAATAGAATACATATTTATAATTGACATAATGTCAAATAGACACAATTATAGCACAGATGGTGAGAGAGATTACTATT
>JABFQH010000040.1:0-14791 GCA_022816965.1 Tanaodytes sp. ZL-2020 | reverse complement strand
CTTTGGACGTTATCTTAACTTGAATTTCGTGGGTCGAAAGTGTCACTAACCAGCAGGCGTACCGTCATACGCCATGGCTATGTTCCAAAATCAACTTTCAGTACTGAATTTATGAAATGGAAATATGGAACTGAATACGCAAGACAAAGATAAAAGTGCAGAAAATTAATTTTGAAACATATCCCATATTGAATTTGAGTACTGAGTTCTTTCAGTTCACCAATCGAACATGAGTTTTGTCTGAACTGAAACCTACTTGACCTAGGGTCGTGTAGGTCTGAGCAATCGAAAACGCCATAAGATTGAGCGTAGGACATGACCTTTTTCGTGAGGACCATCGATGATTTTCTGTTGAGCATCATTCTTACAATCAAAGAAAATGCATCCATTTGAAGCACGCATGCAGACCCAATAAGAGTGTTTTTTGAGTTATAACTTCTACTTAGCTACAACTTTAAAAACCCTCGAATTTTAAATTTTTAAATATTCGCGCAGTGAACGTCAGTTCACCACCATGAACTGTCAGTTCAGCACACATAACCTTTTGCGGTCGCAGTTGCTTACATTTGATCTAAAAAAATTCTTCGCAGGATTCAATATCAATTTTATGTCGATCTTTGTATACATCTGCATAGTTCATGAAATTGCAGCTTGGTTCATCACCCTAAACATGTCCATAATTGATTGTCAGGGCACCGATAATTGACACAATTTAGTATAACTTTGTCTACTTGTCGTACGTTCTCTGTCACTCTATCAACGAAGCTCAAAACTGGTACGTGCTAACCTGACCCTCGTGGGTAGTGGAAAACCATAATAGAACGTTCGTTTCGAGTTTGTTTCTAGATCGAGTTCGGTTCAGAAACAGTAGAATAGAACCTTATGACGAACTGCTTTCATATGACAGAAATGATAACCATGAAAAAGTACGTTACAAAGCAAATCAATACGACTAGAAATTTTACAATTTGTCTCATTGTTTGACTTTCATTTTGTTAGAATTATACTTTTAGTATGATTTTTTTTTCGGTGTAAAAGAATTCAAAAAATAATTTCATTGTAGAAAAAGTATTTTCTTATTTTTTAACTCTACTATTTGATTTTAAATAAATACGGTTGATAACCATTCTGTTTTCTCATTTACGACCTGGATGAGAGCTTATTTTTATGGCTACATCACTTGCGTTAAAAAAATGTAAAAATGAGCATTGTTGCAATACCACATTCGAAAGATGAAATTTCAATATGAAACATATTAAAGATTGTCAAAAATATGGTATGAAAATCGTACGATTTGAGCTTTATTATTTTCCTTGAGAGTTCTTTTTTTATATGATTATTTTCCAGACTTGTGAGTTTGCAAATACTTGGATTGATTTTTTTATACTCTCTAAATATGAATTAGTGAAAATTCACTCATTCAGAGTTATAAGTCGGGCATCCGAAAAAATAAGTGCATATACACTTATTTAAAAGTGAATTTTCACTATTTAAAAGTGTATATGCACTTTTTTTTCGGGTGCCCGACTTATAACTCTGAAATAGTGAAGTTTCACTAATTCAAATTTAGAGAGTAGTTTGATTACATTCATAATTGAAGGAATACCGTTTGAATTGAGAACTGAATCGGATTCTATGTGACAATGTATTTTTTATTGGTTGAAACGATAATTGTGTGGGTTTTTCGAATTTGTGCATAGATAAAAAATGTTTTATAGGTGTACATTTTGTATTCTCATTTACGACCTGGGTAAGAGTTTATTTTTGTATCAAAAATGTAAAAATTAGCATATTACGTGGCATTGTTGGATATCGAATTGCAATGCGAAACATATAAAAAAGATGATTTTATTAATAAACGTATGCTAAAATTCATCATGTTTTTCGAAAAAAAAGGTAACAGCTCCCTTAAATATAGTGAACTGCATTCTAAATTTGAATTAGTGAAACTTCACTATTTCAGAGTTATAAGTCGGGCGACCGAAAAAAAAGTGCATATACACTTTTAAGTAGTGAAAATTCACTTTTAAATAAGTGTATATGCACTTATTTTTTCGGGTTCCCGACTTATAACTCTGAATGAGTGAATTTTCACTAATTCATATTTAGAGAGTGAAGACGCAATTACTTACCTTAATTGAGTTAAACTAGACTAACTGAAACACAAAGTTTTCTCAACCAAAATTTTATTTCTTAAAGAAAAAAATAATAACTGGATTATTTTTTTTTTATACATGAGAGCGATATTATAATCCACATTAATTAATCATGACATAAAGTATTTAGAATTAATTGCCATTGTCATTATTTTCTTCGTCATCTTCGTCATCTTCTTCCTCGCTAAACATAAACTCATCATCATCTTCGACATCGGCATTGGCAAGCTTTTTATCCTGATGTCGAGTTCTTTTCAATTTTGCCGAGATCCATTCGTTTAGATGATCATAAATATTCTGTTTCTTCTCTACGCTCAACTCCTTTTTTTGTTGTAATTCTTCGCAAACATCTATCAACAAAAACAGATAATATTTATTTTTAATTTGTATTATAACAAACTCATACACTTAGAGAAAAAAAATACTTAAATATGTGCCTACTCGATTTATTATTAAATTGAAATTATACATAACAAAAACATTTTGTATTAGCTTCTGTGTATTTTTTTTAGCAAAAATAAATTATTTATTAGGAACAAAGAAAAGAAACTATTATTTGGCACTGTCACCAGCACTGGACGAAAATGTATTTTTATAACTTAACCTAAACTCAGGCAAAGAGTTATTCAAAATAACTTTTTTAAATGATTCTAATGAAATTTATTTGTAGTATTGATTTTTTGAACCCCTTCAGTCACCGTGTACACTATAATGTACATCAATTTCAAGATTGTAATTAGAATTGTAACTCGAGCCGCGGAAAAAAAATCATGAAATTGATGTATATTATGATGTACACTCAGCATAAACGATTCGTTCCCTTATGTTTATTGAATTGGCAACCGATCTAATGAATATTTGAGAATGAATCGTTATCGCCAGAAATACACGGTGACTGAAGGGGTTAACAATTAATTTATTGGTAATAAGAAAATAAATATTAGCAGCGTATTTAACTACATTCATTCAAAATAAATAAATTTTACCCTGGGTGTACTTAGTTAAATGTAGAGGCAATATAATACTGAAAATCTAATTTCTAACAACAGAAATGAGTACTTTACATAATATGCTATTGATGTCTTCATCCGTAATTAATTTCATGTTTGGGTCATTTGATTTTTTTAATGTTAAATTATGCTGTTCCTCTTTCGACCAATAACCCATAATGACCCAATTAGCTCTTTTTCTCATGGTTTTAGCTTTTAATGCTCTCAAATAGCAAGGTACTCTTATCTTGAGGTTCGGATTGACATGTATCTGAAAAAAAACTTTAATTTTAGTATATACACTTCACTGTTACACATTTTGCAGTACATCCCAAGAACCAGTACCGAAGAATCAAATTCAGTAAAAATATGATACAAATCAATAATAAAAAGTGTCTAATATTTTTTTGTATTTTTTATATTTATACCCTATACGTTCAGCCTATGTGGCCTGGAACTTCGTGGGTCAATCATTAACATTCCGCATTTGCCCAGACATTAGCCTGTGAGGCAGGGAAAACCTTTGCGGGAAAAAACCTGCCCCCGAATGCGCGGTGTCAGTGGATTCCGATTTGGCGCCAAAAGCCACATTTTGTAGACTCGGGGCGCCGAATCAGTATACCACACACCTATCGTCCGCTTTGTTGCGGAAGTGAAAAACCGCGGCTAGGTGGGAATTAAACTCGCGTCTTAACGCTCACCAAGCTGACGCGTTCACCACTACACCAAAGTAAACGACTAAAAAAAAAGTGTCCAATATAAAAATGGTTTTGAGTACTAACAAATCCATCTCCATTTCCAGGAACGTGGAGAGTAGGAGCAGCTTGCTTATTCTTTTCAAGATTCTTTTTTAAATCCTCTAATTCACCTAAAACAACCCCTATTCCTTTTTTAAACATTTCTAAAGTCACACCAGGTTCAGATGATGCAGCGGGACGATCTACTTTTGCTTCTAAATCCATTATTTCAATATTTCTTTTCGTTGCCTCTTCCATCAAATCAGCTATCAATTTATTTTTTCTCGATAACGTCTTTTTCAAACCGTCTATTTCTTGATCTTTTTCCATCAATTGTTCTTTCAATTGTAAAATTTCAATCGTGTAATTTGTAGATTGAACCTAGAATAAACAAAGAAGACACTCTAAATTGATTTTCATAAAATGCAATAATTTACAAAGATTGACACATTCAACGAAGAAATAATAATTAAAAATCAATGTTATAAGTCAGTAGACATTTTCGAATGGAATAATGATTTACGTGCAATGTATTGATATTTACACTATTCAAAATGTTAAAATTATCATACATTTTGGACACATGTTTGTCTGAATTTTAAGAATGAGTATATCTTGAATCAATTGGATGCACATGTACACGCAGAGAAATAGACTGTTATCAGTGCAATCCATACTGTATTAATTACAGTCTAGATTCCAGTCAGACCGCAGAATAATATAATTGAAAATCTGCCAATTTATATTGTAAAATAATGTTAATGTAATATAAGTGTTCAATCAATTATTCCTCACTATAAAAGCTTGCTAAATTTTGTTTTCGTGGTAAAAATTACGAGTTGTAATTTTTGAGAGTGTTTAAGAGAATACTGTACGCAATTCGCAACTTTGGATTCTGGTTGCGATTCCTGCCTTACCGGTATTAACGTTTTTCAGGTTTCCTTTAAAAGGAAGTCGTAAACAGCCAAATTTGTACCAGACACAGATTTTTTGACATGACTTTAGTGATTATAACATTATATTCTTTACATTCAATTCGGTGTAGATTAAAACTGAATATTTTTCCCCGTGTGATACTTCGTGTTCGAGAAAACCTGAAAAATGTTAATGCCATACTTTATGGGACACGTATAATAAATACTGAACAGCGTAAAGCGAATTTCAGTACACGCTTATTGTTTTGGGGAACCGACTATACAATTTTATAGCACTGTCAAATCAAAATTGAAGAACGTTTAAAAAAAAATTATAACATGTGTCCGAAATATATTGCTAAATTTTTTACAGTTAAGTTTAAATATTAGAATGAAAATTGCCTCAGCTGTTTTGTCTTCGGAGCTCGTATTCAGTTGGGAAATACTGCATTCTTCTGAAGTTTTCTGAAATTGACGTATTGTGCGAGTTAATGTTGAAGTTCAATGAAAGTTTCGGACGGAAAAAATAACCATATCACCGAGACAAACGAAATCGGTCTCAGGCGCTAACTCATGCCGTGCAGCACTTTAAAAAGTCCTTGATACCGTAAGAATAATCTGGTTGAATTAAGATGAATTTTTTGCACTCTTAAAAATGTTTGACTTTGGTCAAATACATAAAAAATTGGATAGAACGCTGTTTGCATTATCAAGTCCTCCGCCTAAAGCAAAATGAAAACTCATAATAGATTTATTAGGTCTATTTACAAAAAAGTAGAACTAATTTAAATTCGAGGTAGTTATTCATGATGCCTGAGTTTAATTTTTGCGCGTTAAACAAGTAGAATTTACCATTATTTTACCATTATTTTATTCCTATACATAGAAAAATTTTCTTACGGTAAGGAGAAATTTTTAAAAGTGCGGAATAGTATATTACGCCGCAAGAGAAGACAGCCGCTGATTTGCTACGAGTGTGTTTCAAAAAACAAACATTTATTT
Source organism: Tanaodytes sp. ZL-2020 (assembly GCA_022816965.1). Classification (NCBI taxonomy): domain Eukaryota; kingdom Metazoa; phylum Arthropoda; class Insecta; order Hymenoptera; family Scelionidae; genus Tanaodytes; species Tanaodytes sp. ZL-2020. The sequence continues at coordinate 8,993 of JABFQH010000040.1, read as the reverse complement.
TTTGGACCATATGAGTCCCGAATTGATTTTGTCGCTTGTTGCGTACAAATAGTTTTTGGCGTCTTTGGCATTTGTCAGCCTGCCATTGTGCTACGATTTTTTTCTCTGACCATAAAAGTCGTACAATGTATTACCTCAAATTTCCTTTTTCTGTCGTTGTAATCTCTTGTAATCATTATAGGCGAATGTTGATCGGATATTACTTTTTTTTTATGCGATGAATCTTCTGCCAATTTATCTATCATCTCTTCATTTGGTTTGGTTAGTGTGCTTTGGACCTAAATTGAATAAATATTATATCTGGGATATTCTTTGTCAAAAAAGACGATTTTTTGCGAATTGAGATGGTAACTTTACGTTAATGTTAGTATACGAACGTATGAAACGTATGAAAAGAAAAAACATTAATTTCATATTTTCTGTGATTAGATTTGATGAACGATGCTTGCAAGTTGATTCTACCAATCTTGTATGCAAAAATAAGAATATATCAATAATTACTTTATTAGTTGAATCACTCGGAATTTGCGCATACTTATGGAAGTAGGAATCAGCGTTTCTTGTGGATGCTGCCTGAGCTGATTTTAAATGTTTCTGTTGAATAAAATGTTTTAATTATTTTTATTTATTCATTTATTATTAAATTTTTGTTGTATTGCAATTAATTGAATTTTTCGTTTTGTTTCAAATTTGTCAAAAATCAGATGAAATAAATTCGTAATTTGTTGCAATTATTGGATCAAAAAATTGGCGTATGGAAATTTTTTTTAATCGATTGTAGAAGGTTTATCAAATGACATTTAGTTTGAAATTAATGGAAATATTGTAAAACAGTAGCTTACAATTTCGAGTTTCTTTTTTATCAAATTCCATGTTTTTATAAAATACACTTTAAAGAGCATGTTGTAATCTAAATCGCGGAGTATAAAAAATAATTTTTAATATATTATGCACAAATAAGGGGTTAAAATAATTATAACCTTGTGCAAACTTGTTGTCTTGACTTCATTCAAAATTTTCGATGATTTAGGGCTTTTATTTATTGATCCATGTCTCGTTAATGGTGTATCAGGAGGTTTAACTGGAACGGCATTTCTTTTTCCTACACCTCCGGTGTCAATAATTTGTTGCACTTCCTTTGCAGTTTCTGGAAATTTTAATTTTGAAAAACTGATCAATACCAGTTTCAAGATCTTGCCGAAAAGAATACACATTACTCGATACTTTAAACATTAAGCTTTGAATTTACCTATGTTTAGGAAGAATTCAAGTGCGGCTGCGGGATTTTAACCCTTTCGTTCGATCCTTATTCGCGAAAATTGAGTTCAAACGAAAGGATTTAAATTCTGCGGCCGCTCTTGTTCCAGTCCTAGAAATCGGTAATTTTAATGCTGCAAACAATGGTCTTGGTAAAATTTTCAATTTGTTGGCGGAACCAATTGATATCGACCATTTTTTTGAGTGTTTGTAATTGCGTAAAAATGGAAACAATGATTGAAAAAAGTTACATAATAATAATTTTTATCTTGACATGTATAATACTTTTAAATGCATGAAAAATTCATGTACACGCGTGTTCTTTAAAAACGATAATCTCGCTAGGTAATTTGAACTCAACATGTTCTGAACTTGAAATGAACTTAAATACATTTTAAATTAAAGAAAATTACAATTATCAATTAATTCGAAAAATATCTATTTGAACATAATCAATCATGTTAAAAAAGTAATAACATATCAGCAGAAAAACAAGCGTTTAAAAACGTAATTGACGAAAAATTTAGGTTATATACTTTTGACAAAACTTTTTGAGAGTATAAACAGTAAAAAAATCAACAGTTTAGGTGAACTTTATAAATACTTACTTCCCAACGCTTTCACGTACACAGCCATCAATGTTTTAGAATTTTCGTTGTATATGCGTAACGTTTTCTCACGACCGTACTTGGCTAAACTTATGTCTTTTTCGGTAGCCTGAATAATATAATTACCTTTGCTATCAGCAACATAAATGTCGCTAATTTGTTTAATTAGTACTTTGCTTTGTCCATAGACGTGTACAGCACAATACCGATTCGGTTCCATTTTCGCAAATTATTGGATGATAAAGTTAAGAACTAAGTCTAATTCAAAGACTTTCATGTAGCAGTATTGAAATGTCAAAAATCAACATAAATGAAGTTGCTATAATGTAGTAGACAAATGAAAATCGTTACATATGATATAAGATATTCGCTATTTCTTTTTTCAAAAAAGAAAATGTGAACAGGATTTGTCGATTTTTTTGTATTATTAAATATGGAAACAAATTTATTTTGCGCGGTTCATTTACATAAAAAAAATGAAGTTCTTATAAAAAACATAAACGAACTGTATCTTAGTGATTGTCAAGGAAATTTTACGTATCAAGTGAAATATGAAAGTGATATTGAGGCTGTCGATTACGGTAGAAGATGTGAATTACGGGTTTTCACCGATCCTGCTAAAATAATTTCAGCATCTGTTCATGTTTTGATTGTTAAAAGTATGCTTTTTGAAGATACCGTTAATTATGATTACGTTAATAAATCGATTGTCATGTAATTATGAAATTTTAGAAACTAGAGACGAGGTACTTCAATATCTGCAAAGCAGAAACAGGAAACAAGATTTTGTGTCAGAAAAACGTTTGACTGAAGATTGTATAACATATTTGGAAGAGTTTCCTGATGACAGAACGTTGAATAATTTTCCAATCAGATACGATATTATTGAAGTACGTTTATTCAACATGCCGCAAAGAAAATCACCGTTGCACCATCAAGCGACACCGTGGCTACCCGTGATCATCGTGCGATTCGACCATTTGCCATGGTGTTCCTCGGAGTAGCCACGGTGCGTTTTTGCGCGGATCGTATCACTCATACAAAAAAAATTATTTAGAACGAATGTTTAGCTCTTAACTTCATATATCTATGGAGAAAATAAATGGGTACATATTTGTGGATATTTAAATCAATAATTTACTGATCTGAAAATAAAAAAAATAATAATAAACAAAACTATGAATACAATTTTTATTACGAATTGCGTCTATAGTTGATATTTTATAAAGTATAAAATATATTAAAAATTGAAATTACAAAGATATTATAAAATTGTATTTTTTTTTTTTTTTAAAAAACCAAAATGATTCAGATTGTCGATATATGTCAGTCCAGTTGATATTTTTACAAATATTCCATATTCATGATTATAAATAAAGGGATCAGACAACAAGCTTTGTTTCAAGAAGTGTAATCCAATTTTTCCACATCGCATCATTAGAATATTTGTTCAAAACTCTCTAGGACATCACATCGAAAAAATCTGATTAACATTAAACTTCGTAGATATGTAATTCTACACTTTTGAAATCATACGTACCCCTCGTTGGTGAACTATATAATTCCGAAATTTGTTAAGTTTAGTTTAGACTATACTTAGGTTTTGATTTTCGGTGCTGTCATATCGTAAAATAGATAAAGTATTAAAATTTCCTATAAATCAATGAAGTATTTAGTAATTTAATCTATTGGAAATAATATTTATAATTCAAGTGAGGGCGATGCTCATAGCTTTTCCAACGAGGGGTTATCTTCAATTAGATTTTCAAATATTTATCATAATCCAATTTTCATATTCTTCCGTATATTTTTATTAAAAGATTCAAAAATTCCAATGCTAACAAATTTTTATTACAAATTACTAGGATGATGGCACATCTGGTGATCTGAATAATCGTGAAAATGAAGACTTTGCTTCCATTGAAGGGTATTCAATTTAAACTTAAAACAATGATAATGAAATGTTGATGTATTTATCAACCCAAAAATAGATTTCTTAAATTGAGACACCAGAAATGTCTTTATATGCTAAATTCCGACGCGGTTTAGTTCAAGACACTTAGAGTGTCTCGTTTAAATTAGCGTGAAAGACATTTTGAATGGCTTAAAATAAGACACCTATGCAAATAAAACATTTTATTTTACAACGATTTTTTTGTACAACAAAAATATTGTGAATGAATAAGAAAAAATGGATGCAAGTGCTTCAAGGTAGAAAATCTGTGATATATCTAATCATAACAACTTTCAATTCGGTACCATTAAACTAGATTTTCATGCTGGCTCTAAAATTAAGTATAAATTCTCGATCATAACATATTACTTTTTTAAGAAATCGACAAGTTTATTTCATTAAAAACTAATAGATAATAAATAACAACAGGCCAAAGCTCCATATTTGTCATCTTCAAACTTGAAGTGAATGTTAAAAAATATCAAAATATCAAAAATGTTAACAATATCCTTAAACCCTGAAATTTACAAATTTTCTACCTTAATGAAAGGTGATTATTATCCAGCGAACGTGGAGTTATTAAGCCTTTTTAGAATGCAATAAAAGAATAAAATATATACAAATTTTTCGGTTTTCGGCATTTTAACATGTTTTGAGAAAATCGCGTTTTCTGCGGGTATATTTCACAAATTATACACCCAGAGAAATAAACTGCAACAAGAGTATTTTGCACTGTTATGGTTACTTGCGGCTTTATAATTGTTGCTTACTTAGATTCAAAAATTAACAACACAGTCCTTTAAAAATCCATACCATTCTCTCAATCCTCGTTTGACCAACCCTTAGAATATTTTTTCCAATCCTCTTATCGTGTCCAAATTAGAACAAATATACAAAAAAATCGAAAAACTACGATTACAGTCTATTTTTTTGATTGTAGCTTTGTTATCATTGTAATACGATATATCTTCAATATTAAACGTATTCAATTTTTCTTAGAGATTCATTCGAAGTTTGCTATGATTGGGATGATGTGGATGGCAGCCACGATATAGATATGATTGAAGAAATCCCTTGTCCCAATAGAGAAGGTGAAAATTTCGATGATGTCGGGGCTGAACGAGATGCAATTAATTTCAATGACCGAAATAATGTATCATCAAATGACTGTACCACAGTATTTCGTTCATCGACTGATAACCTAGACACAATTTCCGACCAAAGCGACTCTGAAAATGATGATAATAATGAGCCATACTTTGATTTAAGTTTGAGAAATATGATTGTTCCTATGATGTCAAAGCAACATCTAACTTCTCGAGATCAACTCCTTGCTATTTTGGCATTGAGTGTACGTAATCGATTAAATTATGAAACCATCATCAATATGTTGCAGTGGACAAGTATGACTTTAGAGTATACCGATTTACCAACAACAAAGAAAACATTGTGGAAAGTTTTGTGTAAAAATGAATCAGCTGTAGTTCGCCATTTTTATTGCGCCGAATGTATTTGTTTCATAGGTCAAAACGAAGTAACAGAAAATTGTAATTGTGATCAATGTGGTCCTGAGAAAAATAATTCTAAAGCATCGTATTTTATCCAAGTAAAAATTCGTCCTCAACTTCAAGAATTATTGAAGGATGCTGAAACTAGACAATTATTAGATTATCGGTTCACTAGACGTAAATCGAATGACCAAAACATTGAAGATGTCTTCCATGGTTATGAATATAAAAAATTATCCCAAAATGGATGCTTTCTCAACAACCCTCGTAATTATTCATTTATATTCAACACAGATGGATGTCAGGTCGCTAACTCTTCCACTGTCAGTGCATGGCCAATTTTTCTTCAATTAAATGAATTTCCGCCTCATCTGCGATCGAAGAATATGATTCTAGCTGGAATTTGGGTAGGTGAGGAGCACCCAATCATGAACGAATTTTGCAAACCATTGACCGAAGAACTTAACGATTTATATGAAAATGGAATCACATATCAAATAAACGGTGAAAACATCAACAGTAAATTTATTGTTACAATGTGCAGCGTGGACTCAAAAGCTCGTGCCCCAATTTGTAATATGATGCAATTTAATGGTCGTTACGGGTGTTCGTTTTGTTACCATCCCGGTCAATCCGTTGAAAATAATCATTTACATAGAGTGTACCCATATCGAAATAATGTTAACACGAGGACTGACAGAGAAATTAGGAAAGACATGAACGATGCATATGAATCGGGTGTTGTAACCAATGGTTTCAAAGGACCATCGTTCCTGTTAGGATTACCGAAATTTAACCTCGCAACTGGAATAGTTGTGGAAAGCATGCATAATATTTATCTTGGCGTAACTCGTCAATTAACAAAACTTATATTATTTTCTAAAAATAATGATTTTGGAACTGCAGAAAATTTACGAATAATTGACAAACGTTTACTAGCAATTAAACCTCATGATAGTATTTCACGTAAGCCAAGAAGTATAATGAAGTATCATCAGTTTAAAGCATCCGAATGGCGTAATTGGCTGTTTTTTTATTCTTTACCATGCTTAGAAGGTTTAATACCGAATAATTATTTACATCTTTTTGCTCTATTATCCGATGCAATCTACACTTTGAATAAAAGTTCCATCGATGTTGCGGAGTTAGATACTACAAAAGAAAAGTTAAAATTATTTTGTTCAAATTTTGAAGATCTGTTTGGTGTTGTAAATATGTCTTTCAACGTTCATCTGCTTAATCATATCACTGATACAGTCTTTAATTGGGGCCCACTATGGGTACATAATGCTTTCCCGTTTGAGTCATGGAATCATGTTATCATCAAGAGTATTACAAGCTCTAAGGACAGACAATTACAAATATTCACGCGATTTTTGATGGCTAAATTAGTTCGAAATGCTAAAAGAGATGAGACTGTTGCTGCTGAAACTAGACAGTTTATTCTAAAATTATTTATGCATCGAGACGGCGGTAGCCGTAAATCACAATTCATTGGCCATAACATGATCATTGGTGCCGAGCTTGAAGACAATGAAATCGAATGTTTGAATGTACACACTTATGAAAATTGCGAAAATATAAAAATATACAAGAAAGCGCATGTTCGTGGTATCGATTATCGTATGTTCGAGACGAATAATAAAAACAAATTTTGCAATTCGGAAATATGTTACAATAATAAAATCTATGGGAAAATTTTAAAGATAATTAGCTTCAAAGTAAGAGAAAGATGTGTTTCAGGATTTTTACTTCAAGTTCACAAAACTACTAACAATGCGTTTTTGACGAATCACATAGTCAATGTAGTTCCATCTTCCAACATCATTTTCATTGATTCTTCCATGAATATCAGTCCTGCTATAATTATTCGCACTTTATCTACCCGCGGAATTTGTTTGCCCAATACCTTGGAATATGATTAAAATGTATTGACTTGTGCAAGAAATATGCGCTAAACGCGTACAATTGTAATATTTAATGTTTGTAAATATTGATGTTATAAATACTATGTTATTGCTGTTATATATACTCAAAGATCCAATAAATTGCTTATTTGTACAATCATTATCGGACATAAAAGTGCATCTTTACGATTCATATGACGAGATTTTTCTTTGGGCAACCTAGTAATAGATATAAATACGCATGAATATTTAAAACGATTTCCCGATTTAAATGCTTGAATCATTATTTGGTGTATAGCATCTTAATTCACAATCAGTTTAAACGCCACTAGTACAATTCAATTGTTCCCAGCAAACGCGAATTTTGATAATGATCAAAACCGTATTAAAACATTTAAAAACATTTTAAATTATTCTATTTATTTTTAAATTGTGTTATGTTTAAAAAGTTTTTGTAAATATTTCTAAAATTTTCGTTTTGTGCATTTTAAAAAGTTTTAAAAAATTCGCGTTTGTTGGGTTAATAAGTATTTTTTATATAAGTGAAAATTATCATCGTTAAAAAACATTTGACACAACCTCGTCTGTTGCTAATTTTATTTCCAATTGAAATAAAATTTTTAATTTTGCGAGACCGTATACTAACTTGTATACTAACATTGTGAATTTTCAATGTATCCCCCCATTCTAAGAAACATGTAAATAGATGCATAGTATTGTCAAACAAGTTCCTTTTCAAATATTTACTGTAACAACAAAGTTTGTAATGATCCTTGTGAATGACTTGATCAAACTTGTTATACAGCGGAATTTCGCCCATTTCATGCAAAAAATTTTTTACGAAATCATAAACTGATTACAATAAACATTTGCGAGAAAATCTATCGGGTTTTTATCGATTAGTTATTCAGTTTTACACAAAATTTATTGAATTTGATGAAATACCATCGGAGGTAATTGAAATCATATTTAAGCAATAAAATAAATAAAATCATTCGATTTTTTTAAATTGTACAATGACGTTTCATTTTCTACTAAATTTCGAAAATTATTATATATGATTGAATATTTGTAATAAATTGTATTAAGTTCATCGATTTTAGTATTTCAATAACGACTGATTATCATCAAAGTACATTTATGAATCCCGATTCGTATGAATTTGAACGAAGGTTAAAATATATGTCAATTTTGAAAGGTTTTTATTCGGTTCGGTTTTAAAAAATATGAACTTAAAAGAAACTTAGAAACGAACGTTCATTTTAGGTTTGACATAACCCACGAGGGGATTAGTTAATAGTTAATTTTCATATCTTATTGGAAAGCACCGGTTCTCGTCCCATCTCCGAAGTTAAGCATCAATGAGCGTGGTCAGTACTTGGATGGGTGACCGCTTGGGAATATCACGTGAAGTTTTTTTTCGTTACCAATTTTTCGTTATTAATTTGTAAAACTTTAAGAATATATCAAAAAAAACTCTTTAAGTATATAAATGAATTAATATAAAAATAGAATGAAGTAAATCAGAAAAAGTTGTACAAAAAGAAAGTCCATTTACAAGATGTAACTTGATTGTTATATTTCTAAAACAATTATTGTATGTAATTTTTTTTTACTTAATCTTTTGTGTCATAATAATCGTGGCCTCTTCAAGTAATGAGTTGAGAAAACGAAATTCTTATACCTTCCCTAATAGCGCCAATTATTTACTAAATATTTAATAAATATTTATTTTCAAAAATCATTTTATGTATAAAAT
>JABFQH010000039.1:0-14967 GCA_022816965.1 Tanaodytes sp. ZL-2020 | reverse complement strand
AACAAATAGCTCGGAATCCTGTAGTCCTGATAATGCTACATCTATTAACCTTTAAAACGTGGCGGGAGCATTTTTTAATCCGAATGGCATCCTGTCAAACTCAAAGTGCCCATGAGGTGTTGAAAATGCTGTCTTGTGACTGTCTTTAGAATTCATCTGGATTTGGTGAAATCCTGATGCCAAATCAAAGACGCTGAAGTACTTGGCTCCTCCTAGTTTATCGAAGATGTCCTTTATGTTCGGTATGGGGTACGAATCACCCACCGTTTTTTCATTTAATTTTCTGAAATCCAATACTAACCTCCATCTCTTGTTGCCTTCAGAGTCTGGTTTTTTGGGTACGATCCATATTGGTGAATTATAAGGCGATTTAGAATTCTTTATAATTTCTTTGTCTAATAATTCTTGTAATTGTTTTTGCAATTCTTCTTTTAACGCAGGAGGGAACCTGTATTGGCGAACATTTATTGGTTGTTCATCTTCAGTAATTATTTCATGTTGTATTTCATTGGTTGCCGTTAATTTCTCATCTGACAAATAAAATTTTTCACCTTTTTTGATTAGATATTCCGCTTCTTTTCTTTCTTCATTATTGAGATGGTTTAAATTTATCATTTCTTTTATTCTGTTTAAACGACTATTTTGTTTTTGTACCTTTTTAATTGCAAATCTTTTTTTATATATTCTTTTTCGTCTTTTAGCTATTCGTTTAGACGTATACTCACTCTCATCTCCAGATGATGAATTTTCATAAATATCATATGATTTATTTTCAGTTTCTTCGTTATTTAATATAGGCCAAGATCCGATTGAGGACGTTGATGATGTTGATAATAACGGTTTCGACGTTGACATAGATGATACTGGCATTAATTTTGATGTTGACGTTGGTGTTGATGTTGATGTTGACATTGATGTTTATTCCTTTTCAATTTCTTCCAAGTTCAAACTCGGTAATTTTATATTCATTTCTTCTTCATTTAAATTATATAATGGTACATAAGTATAACCATTGTAATTCTTTACTATGCATTCTCCCAGGAATACATTTTTCTTTATATCGATTCTTGGTAAATATCCTTCTTTTAATAGGTTTTCTTTTAATTTTATTTTCACTATTCGTTTTTCTCGTGATTCCATTTTTATATTGTTTTTGTCAACTTTGAATGGAATTCTACGGTTTTTTATCAAAATACATTTTTGGTCGTAATCAATTTTTGCATTATTTTTTGCAAAAAATTCTGACCCTAATAAGCCATCTTCTTCAATGACAAAATTATCAGGTACAACATGGAAATTTGTTATACAACCAAAAAGGTTTATCTTTACTTTTCCCAATGTGTGGATTATTTCTTCTGTTATACCACTTAGTTTTATTATTTCATTTCTATTTATTTTCATACTTGGTGGCATGCAACTCACTTTTAACAAGTTAGGTGAAGCTCCCGTTTCTAGTAGTAAGTCCAAATTTTTCCATAATTGAATATTGATAATCGGTGATTTGCCATCTTTTTCCAATTTCATTGGTCTGCTGGTGATAATCGGGTCTCTTGCTCCCTTATGTGTTGAACTCTTCCCTCCCCAGAATTGTAGGGGAGGGTTTGCCAGTTTCCCCGTTTCCTAGAATTGTTAAATTCTCGGGTTTGACAAACGTCGATGGTGTGTCCTTCTCTCCGACAGTAACCGCATAAAACAGTATTATTCTGTTCATTACTAGAAAGGTTTCCATTTTGGCTTCTTCCAGTAAATGCGTTTGATGAATTGCCCCCTGGTTGTCTATTTTTGAATTGAAAGCAGTTTTTTGCGATATGTCCCGTTTTGTCGCAGATTTGACATTGTAGCGGGCTTATAGAATTTTTCGATACCATACTTACTCGACGAGTATTTCTACATTCACTTGTGCTATGTCCAGTTTTCCTACAGTTTGAGCAATACTTATTATTTCTGCAGTTTAGAGCTAAATGTCCTTTTAATTTACAAATAGTACAAAATTTATCGTTTATTGAATTCCTACAATTCTTTGCATTATGCCCAAATTTTTGACAGAGCTGACAAGGAGGTTTCCAGTCTGGTTCGTTATCTTTTGGCATTAATGGGCATGATCTTGGTTTATGCCCTCTTTTTTCACATATTATACATGTCGAGTTTTCATAATCTATTGCTCCATGTAGATCATTTAGTTTATTTAATTCTCTTTCTCTTCCTAATGCTTCTTCTCCCGCTTCACTGAAATTAGCGTTGTTATTTTTCATTAAATTGTATATGTCCCTTTTTAGCCCCAATGTAAATGCTTTTCTAAGTTCACGATCAATTTCTTCTCTTTGATTTTGAGTTAATTCCCCATTGTTATCTAGTTTTTTGACCTCCAAAATTATTCTACCTAAGTCTTGTGATCTGAAAAAATATTGTGCGACAGTTTCGCTTCTTTTCTACACCAATCTTCCCAATTTACCCCATAAAACACCTAACGTTTCCAATGGTTCATAACTTTTCCTCAAGGCCTGAATAATATCTTCAATGTTGTTAATTTCAACTTCTCTAACTACTTTTAAAGCGTCTCCACTTAAGCGTGTTTTTATTAGACGAGTTAAAGCAGATTCTGCTTGCGCAGGCAACATGGTCCTTGCATCTTTGCAACCTGACATAAAATCGTCGAGCGTGACATCCGGTTGCCCGAATAGGTAGTCACTATAGCAATAGCGTAGCTAAGACGGACTTCAAATCTTCTATCATTATTTGCCATAATTATTTCGGGTATTATCTCTTCAGTGTTATTGTAACTTTCAATTACCGTATCGTCTAGGTTCCCTTTGGTAATTTCACTACTACTTTCGGACATTATTTCGTTAACTATTTTTATTGTTTCTCCCGATTTCACTGGAGTGCGGGGTAAACCTTTACTAATTTTTGGAAAAAGATTCGGGTTACACAAAACTAAATTCGGGTCTAATTTACTATCTTTCATGACTTTTCTCGTTATTGGTTTATCATATGAAGGATCACTCATTATTCACTGCGAGATGGCATATTTCAAATATTGTTTGAATTTTCAAGATTCATAAAAATGCTTTTCGAGGTCCTACCGACTGCGCCAAATTTTATTCCTCTGTTATGGATTGTAATGCGTAACGAAGGAATAAGGTTAAAGAAAGATGTGAATAACAATATTTGTTTAAATATAATTAATTGTACATTGAATTGTTCAAACAAATTTCTGAATTATGGCTTACTTATATAATAGTTATTTTCATGGTAAAGATTTGAGCAATAGTTAAATAATTTGAATTAGTAATTTTAATGATTTATATATATGAATATATATGTGTATACATTATTTTTTAAGTTTATTTCTTACTTGAAATGTGTGGTGATATAAAGGTCGTTGTTCGTTTTCTATGTAGAGTAGCCTTTTAGCTCTAGAGTTTCTAACAAACAGAGAGTTGATGATTATGTTTAACCGCCAGTTGATGAAATAATTTTTACTCGCAAGTTGATGATGACTGATGACTGAGTTTTTCTATCCTACTATGGGATTCTATATTCATCTATTTATATTGTTTCAATTTGTATAGTCAATCAGTATTGCATAAGCCTTTCCATTATCAGGCTATCAATTTATCAAACTATTTTTCTTTTATCTTAGCTATATGGCGTGAAAATATATATTATCTTTTCATTTGGGCGCCCTTATTGATTTGTTCACATTCTCAATATGAGTTATCTGATAGCCGATCATTATTTAAATTTCGACATGATGAAACCTTTTAGGTAAATTAATAAGAATAGATTTATCAGTTATGAACAGGTAAAGTCCATTTTTATTTTAATCGATTTATATTTAATGCATGATCGAATTCTCTGTCAGAGATTCGGCATTACGTTACAACCCCGGACTTTTAGATTGTTCATATGATGTAAGAAATATGATCAATCTCAATTATTGAACTCTTCAATAATTTTGTATCTAGAGTTTAGAAGCTTTTGAATTTTGGCGTTCTATCTCTTTGTTTGTATTTGTCCTTAGGGCATTCGATTAAATCATTGTCGGTAATTAGTATTTGGGACCAACTGGGTTTCACAGTGTTTTATAATGATTAAATGTTTATCAGAAAATCTCATTTAAGATATAATGAGCATCAAATATATTGTTTTGAAACGTCTGAGCCATACTGATTGTATCACAAATTGGAACAATTTAAGGTTATACTGTACTTGTTTGAATTATCATTACTTATATTCTAACTTAATTTACTTAATTTTAGTATAACTTGTGGTGTTTTCCTTTCGTTTTCGGGTGATAAGACAGGGACTACCGGATATATTTTGTTGGTATGTTCGGTTATTTCGATATTATTGTCGGTAAGGTCTTCTCTTTCTTCCGGTTCTTCCTCTCTGTGATTCCTTCTGGCTAAAGCCACCACTAGATGTGTGACGAAATCCCAGAGAGCAGCAATTAAATGTAAACTCCAGCCATATATGCTGTGTATCACGTATCCATGTACAATTGTATCAATTAGCAGTTTTATTAGTCGCGCCAACATGTATAATCCAATTAGTCCCGCGCTCGCGGTCCCAAATCCGGTTACACCTGACCAAACTTGGTCCCACGTCCGCTTAGCAATTTTTTCGATGTGCTCTATATTTAATAAATTATTAATATTAATCCTTTCATCATCCAGGGCCGATTTACCCAAGATCTGTCTGGCCATGTTATTGATGATGGCAGGCCTCTCTATTGGAAAAAGTAAATCTTCTCGAAGCGTCTAAGTCGTCTGCAGAGTATATCCCACCATTGGCTAAATTTCCTGGGCTGCTGTATGCCCATGTTATCTTTGTCAAGGGTTTGAGAATTTTGGGTGTATGTTCTCTTCCTGGGGGACCGCCCCCTCCGCGTATACTTCCCCAACCTCCTGGAAACTCGAACGTAGCAGGAGCGATTCTGTTGCATATTATCTCAGTTCCATGTTGAACCAAAATTCTATTTTTTGGTGTTAGAAAGTAAGACTCGTTCTTCCAAGTAACAGGGATTTCTTGATAGCAACCCTGCGTGTTTCGAAGGGTTACACTTTGTTCTCTACATTGGAAAATGTGGGCGACTTCTCCATTGACGACTGCATGATATCCTGGTCCTTTCATTACTGTGTATGCGAATTCTGCTGGGCTAACCTTTGCGATTGCTATAGCGTTCTGTAATACTTGTCGCTCTAGCTCGCATTGATGAGATAGAACGTCGGTATACATTCTGCGGAGTTGAGTCCTCATGTGCTTTTCCACATAAACGAATTTGGTATTCATGTAGGTAAATAGATCCAAATCATTTGTAGTTATATTCCTCTTCCGGATGATTTCTTCATTTGATTGAACCTCTAAGATGAATAATTTAGGATGCTCTGTGTGGTACAGGATGTATCCACATTTTTTAGAGTTTCCTGTGACCCTCAAGGCGAAAATGCTTTCAGCGGAATTGACTGTATATACTGTGGTTGGTGGCTGTACGTCCGTACTCTCTAGTTTCTGGGCTAGTCCTGCATACAACAACCCATACGATGAAAACTTGCATTCTGAATGAACATGCTTATCCCAGAAATTATATTCCAAGTTTGAATTGATACATGACATCTTTGAGTATTTGCATCTAGTTCCCTCAAAGAAAACGATTTCGTCCTTTTTAGTGTTGATTGGAGCTTCGAATGTTTTCAAAGTTACTGTTACAACGGCGGTGACAAAGACATTTTTCCATGTATTCTTCCCATCTATATAAGTCGTTCCTGTGCAAGCTCCATTCGTCTGTACGCTGCCAGCGATAGTAAAGGTTGAGCTACTTATTGAATTTTCTTTCAAATTGTCAACAAATATATTGTCTGTAAATTGGTATTTTCCAAACGAATGTATATTCTTGCATTGTGTCAAATCGATTGTTTGCTCATATTCACTAATTCCCCCGTCTACTTGATAATTTGCTGACCCATACCCGCAATAAGTAATATATCTCTTTACGTTTACTCTGCAAGATATAGTTTTGACAAATTCATAATCTAGTTTTTGAGCTAGCTCGATTTTTACTTGTTTTACCTTTGGAATGACGTCGGGTATTTCACATTCTCCGACATTGTGCAAGGAAATAGTAGTTATATTAAGATTTTTATCATTACAATCGTATCCCGAGATTGCAGAATTGAGACTTATATTTATTGACAATATGATCCAATATAAAATCATCTCAACATTCATTTTCTAAAAAGAGAGAAAGAAAAGGTATTATTACATTATGCTAATTCAACATCGTTATCATTAATATAAGAGTGTTTTAGTCTATCAGCAGTTACAGTTTTAATTTTATCTTTAATTAAGAGGTTTATTCTTTTTTGGTCGAGGACATCTATGATCTCATAGGGCCCTTCATAGTGGTTTCCAAACTTACCGCTTTTGAAACCCTTCTTTAGAAAAACGAAATTTCCAGGTTCAAAATTGTAAGGGTTAATTTTCCTATCATAATAGTTTTTTGATTTTTCTTTAGCTAAAATAAGATTTCTTCTAGTTTCATTATGTAGATGGTATAATTTTGCCATCAACTGAACTAAATAATCATCATAAGTATCTAATCTTTCCTGTTTTTTTAATAAAATATTACTAGGTAAGGTGGCCATTTTGCCAAAAATTAATTCATAAGGAGTTCGTTTTGTTGCCTCATGAACACTCGTGTTATAGCTAAATATACCCAGAGCTAACCATCTGTCCCAGTCTGAGTCATCCTCGATGTATTGTTTCAAATATTCCACAAGAACATGATGAGTCCTTTCCAAGGAACCATTTGATTGGGGATGAAATGCAGTAGTTTTTAATTGTTTAATATGAAATAACTTACTGATTTCTTTCATTAGTTTACTTACGAAATTTGTTCCCTGATCTGTCAAAACAGCTTTAGGGGCTCCATATATGGCTATGAATTTGTTGACAAATGCTTCTGCAACCGTTGCGGCAGTTGCGTCGGGTAATGCTACCGCTATACAATATTTTGTCAATAAATCTTGCATTGTCAAAATATATTTGTTACCGATATTTGAAATGGGTAAAGGTCCCACAATGTCTAATGCTATTTTTTCCAGCGATGTACCAGGTGAATCTGTCAGACACATGGGTTGACGTATCTTATTTCGTACAAGTTTGGTTAGGTTACATGCTAGACATTGTTGAATGAAATTAGCAATATCGTCTTTCATATTTTCCCAGAAATACAAATGTCGAATTCGTTTATAAGTTTTTCCTACTCCTTTGTGTCCACCAATGGGACTGCTATGGTGTTCGTACATTATGTCATATCGTTGATTTAATGATGGCAAGATCGTCAAATCAGTGCAGATAGTTATTTCACAATTGCTTTGTTCGAATATTTTTATAATTTTATCAGATATTTGTTTCCATGTGATGTCATGAATTTGGTTAATCTTAGCCATAGAAAAGCTTTTTATATCAAATCTTTTAATTAATTCACTCAAATTTTGCAAGTTAAGAGTTATATTTTTAAGTTGTTGTTTATTATTGTCGTTTTCAGATACATCACTTATACAAAGTCCAATGTGATACTTTGTTCCTTTTTTATTGAATTCTAGTTCTCCCAGATTTAATGATTTAAATGGTTTAATTTCCTTTTTTCTCATACACTTTCTACCTTGTTCATCAATGGGTTTGCCATTTGTACCTAAGAAGTAGATTATATTATCTTTTTGAAAATGTAAGGAATCCCTACTTTCTTTTATATTTTGACTAATTTTGATCATTCGATCCATGTCTTCTTCAACTGTTTCGATATCTTCATCGCTTTCTTTATTATTCTCTATTTCGTAGTTATTTTCTATGTTTTTCCTTTTATTGCTACTTGATTTTGTATTCTTGTCTTCACTTTCATCTGAATTATCTGTCAGGTTATCTTCGTACTCTTTTTCTATTTCTCTCAAAGTATCTTCGTCAATTTCGCTACTGAATCCTTCTTCTTCGAGTTTTCTTAAGTTAACTGGTTTACCTGTTGCCGAGTCTTGTAATTCATACGCGATCACGTCTTTCATTCTTACTGGTCTATTGTTTATTATTATTATTTCCTCATCTTCCTTGTTTTTCGAATCGTCAGTTGACTCGTGTTTTTCTTCCGTCTGGTTTTTAAGTTGTATTTCTTTCCTGTATTGTTCACCCTTGGCAGATAATTTAGGCATACGTTTTGATCGTCTTAGTGCATATACCTGCTTTTGCGTGACTTCTGGATTAACATCATCTCTGTCAATTGGATTTCGTGATAGAGCATCGGCGTTGACGTTTTTCTTTCCTGCTTTATAAACTACTTCAAAATCATATTCTTCCAGTTTTAATCTCCACCTGGTAAGATGTGAAGTTGGATCTTTTGCAGTACGCATCCAACATAGAGGTTTATGATCTGAAACGACTACAAATTTTCTCCCATATAGATAAGGTCGAAGTTGATGGACACAGTATAAGATTGCTAATGCCTCTTTTTCGTATGTGCTGTACTTCCTCTCTGCAGGATTTAACGATCGTGAAACATAACAAATAGGTTTATCCTTTCCAATTGTTCCTTGACTTAAAATTCCCCCTATAGCATAGTTGGAAGCGTCCGTTGTTAGGATAAATGGTTTTTCAAAATCGGGATATTGCAAGACCGGTGCCTCGCACAATTTTTGTTTCATAGTATCGAATGCAGATTGTTGATCAGGTCCCCAAATAAATTCTTCATTTTTCTGTAATAATTTTGTTAATGGTTTCGTCAAACTAGAGTATTTGTTAATAAAACTTCTATAGTATCCTGTCATGCCTAAAAACTGTTGAACATGAACGATTTTCTTTGGTTGAGGATATTTGGTGATAGCTTCTAATTTCATTGGGTCTGGTTTAACTCCCTCATCTGTTATAATATGACCCAAATATAATACCTCTCGACGTAAAAATTGACACTTGTCGGGTTGTAGTTTTAAGTTCGCTTCTTCTAACCTTTTAATTAATTTATCATACTTCTCTCGATGTTCTGATAATGATTTTGCGAACAACACTATGTCGTCCATATAAACAAATAGCTCGGAATCCTGTAGTCCTGATAATGCTACATCCATTAACCTTTGAAACGTGGCAGGAGCATTTTTTAATCCGAATGGCATCCTGTCAAACTCAAAGTGACCATGAGGTGTTGAAAATGCTGTCTTGTGGCTGTCCTTAGGATTCATCTGGATTTGGTGAAATCCTGATGCCAAATCAAAGACGCTAAAGTACTTGGCTCCTCCCAGTTTATCGAAGATGTCCTTTATGTTCGGTATGGGGTACGAATCACCTACCGTTTTTTCATTTAATTTTCTGAAATCCAATACTAACCTCCATCTCTTGTTACCTTCAGAGTCTGGTTTTTTGGGTACAATCCATATTGGTGAATTATAAGGTGATTTAGAATTTTTTATAATTTCCTTGTCTAATAATTCTTGTACTTGCTTTTGCAATTCTTCTTTCAACGCAGGCGGGAACCTGTATTGGCGAACATTTATTGGTTGTTCGTCTTTAGTAATTATTTCATGTTGTATTTCATTGGTTACCGTTAATTTTTCATCTGACAAATAAAATTGTTTTTCACTTTTTCCGATTAGATATTCCGCTTCTTTTCTTTCTTCCTTATTGAGATGGTTTAAATTTATCATTTCCTTTATTCTGTTTAAACGATTATTTTGTATTTGTACCTTTTTAATTGCAAATCGTTTTTTATATATTCTTTTTCGCCTTTTAGCTATTCGTTTTGACGTATACTCACTATCATCTCCAGAAGATGAATTTTCATAAATATCATATGATTTATTTTCAATTTCTTCGTTATTTAATATAGGCCAAGATCTGATCGAGGACGTTGATGATGTTGATAATAACTGTTTCGACGTTGACGTAGTTGATACTGGCATTAATTTTGATGTTGACGTTGACGTTAACGTTGACGTTGGCGTTGATGTTGATGTTGAGGTTGAGGTTGACGTTGACGTTGATGTTGACGTTGAGGTTGACGTTGATGTTGATTCTTTTTCAATTTCTTCCAAGTTCAAACTCGGTAATTTTATATTCATTTCTTCTTTATTTAGATTATATAATGGTACATAAGTATAACCATTGTAATTCTTTACTATGCATTCTCCCAGGAATACCTTTTTTTTTATATCAATTCTTGGTAAATATCCTTCCTTTAATAGTTTACCTTTTAATTTTATTTTCACTATTCGTTTTTCTCGTGATTCCATTTTTATATTGTTTTCGTCAACGTTGAATGGAATTCTACGGTTTTTTATCAAAATACATTTTTCATCGTAATCAATTTTTGCATTATTTGTTGCAAAAAATTCTGACCCTAATAAGCCATCTTCTTCAATGACAAAATTATCAGGTATAACATGAAAATTTGTTATACAACCAAAAAGGTTTATCTTTACTTTTCCCAATGTGTGGATTATTTCCTCTGTTATACCACTTAGTTTTATTATTTCATTTTTATCTATGTTCATACTTGGTGGCATGCAACTCACTTTTAACAAGTTAGGTGAAGCTCCCGTGTCCAGTAGTAAGTCCAAATTTTTCCATAATTGGATGTTGATGATCGGTGATTTGCCATCTTTCTCCAATTTTATTGGTCTGCTGGTGATAATGGGGTCTCTTGCTTCATTATGTGTTGAACTCGTCCCTCCCCAGAATTGTAGGGGAGGGTTTGCCAGTTTCCCCGTTTTCTGGAATTGTTGAATTCTCGGGTTTGGCAAACGTCTATGGTGTGTCCCTCTCTCCGACAGTAACCGCATAAAACAGTATTATTGTTTTCATTACTGGACAGGTTTCCATTTTGGCTGCTTCCAGTAAATGCGTTTGATGAATTGCTCCCTGGTTGTCTATTTTTGAATTGAAAGCAATTCTTTGCGATATGTCCCGTTTTGTCGCAGATTTGACATTGTAACGGGTTCATAGAATTTCTCGATACCATATTTACTCGACGGGTACTTCTACATTCATTTGTGTTATGTCCGGTTTTTCTACAGTTTGAGCAATACTTATTATTTCTGCAGTTTAGAGCTAGATGCCCCTTTAGTTTACAAATAGTACAAAATTTATCGTTTGTTGAATTCCTACAATTCCTTGCATTATGCCCAAATTTTTGACAGAGCTGACAAGGAAGTTTCCAGTCTGGTTCGTTATCTTTTGACATTAATGGGCATGATCTTGGTTTATGCCCTCTTTTTTCACTTATTATACATGTCGAGTTTTCATAATCTATTACCCCATGTAGATCATTTAATTTATTTAATTCTCTTTCCCTTTCTAATGCTTCTTCTCCAGCTTCACTGAAATTGGCGTTGTTATTTTTCATTAAATTGTATATGTCCCTTTTTAGCCCCAATGTAAATGCTTTTCTAAGTTCACGATCAATTTCTTCTCTTTGATTTGGAGTTAATTCCCCATTGTTATCTAGTTTTTTAACCTCCAAAATTGTTCTACCTAAATCTTGTGATCTGAAAAAATATTGTGCAACGGTTTCGCTTCTTTTCTGCACCAATCGTCCCAATTTACCCCATAAAACACCTAACGTTTTAAATGGTTCATAATTTTTCCTCAAGGCCTGAATGATATCTTCAATATTGTTAATTTCGACTTCTCTAACTACTTTTAAAGCATCTCCACTTAAGCGTGTTTTTATCAAACGAGCTAAAGCAGATTCCGCTTGCGCAGGCAACATAGTCCTCGCATCTTTGCAACCTGACATAAAATCGTCGAGCGTGACATCCGAATTGCCCGAATATGTAGGCACTAAGGCAATAGCGTCGCTAAGACGGACTTCAAATCTTCTATCATTATTTGCCATAATTATTTCGGGTATTATCTTCTCAGTGCTATTGTAACTCTCAATTACTGTATCGTCTAGATTCTCTTTAGTAATTTCGCTAATTATTTTTATTGTTTCTCCTGATTTCACTGGAGTGCGGGGTAAACCTTTACCAATTTTTGGAAAAAGATCCGGGTTACACAAAACTAAATTCGGGTCTAATTTACTATCTTTAATGTTTTTCCTTGTTATTGGTTTATCATATGAAGGATCACTCATTATTTACTGCAAGATGGCATATTTCAAATATTGTTTGAATTTTCAAGATTCATTAAAATGTTTTCAACGTCCTACCGACTGCGCCAAATTCTATTCCTCTGTTACGGACTAAGGATAAAGAAGCAGAACAATATATTCGCTAAGGTTCATTAAAAGAAAGATGATAACCAAAATATTAAAGTTTTAAAATAATTATTATTATTATCTAAATTGTTGATATAATTTTAAATGTTCTTAAATACAAAGAGTAAAATTATTAATCTAATGTAATTATTTCTATTTTCGATTTACTACAAAACATCTTTTCTAATAATTCCTCATTAACATGATCTGAGATTTTACTATAATAATTATCATAATTTATTCCGTCGTCGTATCTAGGTTCCGTTTCTATAGGAGATGAGCATGGAGAATAAGATGGGCAGTATTCCTCTAATTTTTCTAATTCCTTTTCTATTTTTTCAATACGTCTGATATTTCTTTTATTTTCTAATAAATCTAATTTTCTTGCAATATCGTTCAAAAGTTTCCTCTTATATTTTGAACTATACTCAGTATTTGTGATTGCTTTTAATTTGTCGGTATAGAATTTACTTTTCAATTCAAATGCCCTTGAAAATAATTCTCCCGTTAAACTTTTAATTGTTCTGGACATTTCTAAACCAGAATTATAAATCTCCAAATCATTGTTATCATCTACCAAATTTTATGGTCTGGAATCCGTAACGAAGGAATAAAAACAAACGAGGATGTTAGTAACAATAGTCATTTAAATATAACTAATTGAACATTGAATTATTCAAACGAATTTCTGAATAGTGGCTTAATTATATCGTAGCTATTTTCAGGGTTGAGACTTGAACAATAATTACATAATTTGAATTATTTGGTTACATATATTGTATATGTAATTACATGGGTGTGTATTTATTTTATTGTTTATTTCTTACTTGTAATGTATGATGTTAAGGAGTTGACGTCGTGTATAAGCCGCGAGTTGTTGATGATGTTTAACCACCAGTTGATGATGACTGATGACCGAAATTTTTAAGACTACCTTTTAGATTCTAAATACACCTATTTATATTGTTTCAATTTGTAAAATCAATCAGTATTGCATAAGCCTTTTCATTATCAGGCTATCAATTTATGAAACTATTTTTCTTTTATCATGGAAATATATTCTATCTTTTCGTTTGAATGCCCTTATTGATTTGTTCAAATTATCAATATGAGTTTTCTGATACCCAATAGTTATTTAAATTTCGTCATGGTGAAACCTTTTAGATAAATTAATAAGAATAGATTTATGAACAGGTAAAGTTCATGTTCATTTTAATCGATTTATATTTAATGCATGATCGAATTCTCTATCAGAGATTCGGCATTACGTAACAACCCCGGACTTTTAGATTGTTCATATGATGTAAGAAATATGATCAATCTCAATTATTGAACTCTTCAATAATTTGTATCTAGAGTTTAGAAGCTTTTGAATGTTGGCGTTCTATCTCTTTATTTGTATTTGTCCTTGGAGTATTCGATTAAATAAAATCATTGTCAGTAGTTAGTATTTGGGATCAACTTGATTTCATAGTATTTTATAATGATTAAATGTTTATCAGAAAATCTCCTCTAGATATAATGAGCATTAAATATATTGTTTTGAAACGTCTGAACCGTACTGATTGTATAACAAATTGGAACAATTTGTTTGAATTTATCAATACTTATTTTCTAACTTAATTTACTTAATTTTAATATAACAATTGGTATTTTCCGTATTTATACGACATTTAAGAATTTATCGGATTCTTGTGGTGGGTTTCTTTCGTTATCGGGTGGTAAGGCAGGGACTACCGGATATATATTGTTGGTATGTTCGGTTCTTTTGATGTTATTATCAGTATGGTTTTCTCTTTCTTCCGGTTCTTCCTCTCTGTGATTCCTTCTGGCTAGAACCACCACTAGATGTGTGACGGAATCCCAGAGAGCAGCAATTAAATGTAAACTCCAGCCATATATTCTGTGTATCACAAATCCATGTACAATTGTATCAATTAGCAATTTAATTACTCGTACCAACATGTACAATCCGATTAATCCCGCGCTCGCTGTCCCAAACCCGGTTATACTTGACCAAACTTGGTCCCACGTTCGCTTAGCAATTTCTTCGATGTGCTCTATATTTAATAAATTATTAATATTAATCCCTTCATCATCCAGGGCCGATTTACCCAAAATCTGTCTGGCCATGTTATTGATGATGGCAGGCCTCTCTATTGGAAACATGAGATCCTCTCGTAAGCGCTCTAGGTCGTCTGCGGAGTATATCCCACCGTTGGCTAAGTTTCCTAGGTTGTGATAGTCCCATGTTATCTTCGTCAAGGGTTTAAGAATTCGGGGTGTATATTCTCTCTGTGGGGGGCCGCCGCCTCCGCGTATACTTCCCCAACCTCCTGGAAACTCGAACGTAGCAGGAGCGATTCTGTTGCATATTATCTCAGTTCCATGTTGAACCAAAATTCTATTTTTTGGTGTTAGAAAGTAAGACTCGTTCTTCCAAGTAACAGGAATTTCTTGATAGCAACCCTGCGTGTTTCGAAGGTTTACGGTTTGCTCTCCGCATTGGAAAATGTGGGCGACTTCTCCATTGATGACTGCATGATATCCTGGTCCTTTCATTACTGTGTATGCGAATTCTGCTGGGCTAACCTTTGCGATTGCTATAGCGTTCTGTAATACTTGTCGCTCTAGCTCGCATTGATGAGATAGAACGTCGGTATACATTCTGCGGAGTTGAGTCCTCATGTGCTTTTCCACATAAACGAATTTGGTATTCATGTAGG
>JABFQH010000038.1:0-15077 GCA_022816965.1 Tanaodytes sp. ZL-2020 | reverse complement strand
CCAATTCCGAGTGTACGAGGCCTACATTTTTGTGAAGAAAGAGGATGGTACGAGTCGTTTAGTGTTATATTATTTAGCTTGAAACCGTTAAAGTATTTACAAAAGAAAAATAATTTGTTAACCTTGGATTTAGCCAGTTGTTTCCTTCAAATCGTCCTCACCGACGATTCAATAACTTTACTGGGCAATTCAAAAGAAAAAGTTGTATCTCAATCAATGATTCATTTATTTTTGAAAAACTCATGAAACAAATTTTGAGACTAATAAATGCAGACATAGCCTGTAATTTTAAGAGGACACTATAGTATTTGCGAAAGACTGGGAACAAATAATTGATAACTTTATAGAAACATTGGAAGCACTGAAACGCAGTGGTTTAACATTAAATCTTGATAAATGTAAATTTGGAAATGCGTCACGTATGTTCTTAGGATATACATATAATAGGAGGGGGGATTATAATTCAGCGATTAAAATCTACGAACGATTCAAAATTTTTCTAGGCCTCCCAAAGTTTACGAAGTCAGCAAGGTCCGCAGATTTTTGGCTATTAATGGTTTTTTAATAACATTTTTGCTTGGTTATTTTCATATATTAACACCATCTACAAGGTCTTGAACGGGCTTAATGAAAAGTCAGAAAATATACCAAAACCAGAAATAGAAAAGAGTATCATTTGGAAATTGAAGCAAAGCTTCAACCGAGATTCAAGTGATTAATGGTAATCACTAAAGTACTGCCAAGCGACACGCACCGTCATAAATTACAATTAAACGAAGCGCAAATGAATGAACTTATGACTAGTAAACATTTAAAAAGACATAGATATTAGAAAGTGGGACATAGATATAGAAGCTTACAAATCATGCGTAACTTGGGAAGTATAACGCTTACAAGATTCGTGGCTGCAGGCAGCGAGACGCTTGCGCGTGTTTTTCAAAAAATAATAATTGTATAATAAAGTAAACTTTAAAATAAATAGGGTGAAGTGAAATAAAAGTGCTTCAATTATAATTCGGAATCCTTGACACCCTAATAAAGAATGACGTTTGTCTGTAAAATTACTTTCGAAATAATTAAGCATTATCATTAAAATTACCTTCAAAAAAGTTCATGTTGTACTCAACATCTATCAACGATTTCACCAAGTTTGATCCTATTTCGAGAAAATCATTTAAATTCATTCCAAAAAGCAGATCCGACCACAATTTAGTTAGCTTTCTTTTTGGTATGGCACATCTTTCAGTGGGTGTTCTGGTGATAGTTCGACCACGTTGTCTTTTTAAAAAGTCATTATGAGCATTATTCAATACAATCATGAGTTTACCTGAAACAAAAAATAATATACATTTTATTTTCAAGTTATTGTAAATACTACATGTATTCATTTTAGAAAAATATTGAATTAAATTATACCATGAAATTCCCAGATAGATGGGTTATCATTCATTCGATGATTCATAATAAAATTGTAGGGTTCTCCGATCAAGAAAAATTTGTGCAATTTCTGAAATGCAGACAGATTGTTTGGCATTATCACAGTGTTGCAAAGGAGCCTGAGTAATAGCAAGAATATCAATATCAGTACTTCTAACGATTTCATTGAAGGCCTGCATTATTTGCTCTTCAGGCAATAGCGCCGTCGCTATAAGCTTGTTCCTAAATTCTTCAACTCTTTCTAAATGTTGATTTTCAACATTGAGGTTATTGAATCGGTTCAACAAATCCTGAAAAAATTAATAATGAAATTACTATTTTCTTTTTTAATATTATTTTTATTAATTATATTTATTTGTTTCGATATACGTTTGAAGTTATATAGTTGTTTCACTTATTTTCTTGATAACGAATATGAAAATAAATGAACATTAATAAACATTATTATTATGAGTGGAATTCAATATTGCATATAATCTGCCTCTATCAGCTTGTAAAAAATTCAGTTACATCATTCAACAATGATTATTAATTTGATAATTATAATAATAAATTTGTTGCAAGAAGAAAGATAAATTATTTAACTCACGAATTTAGACATTTAGTCGTAATTGACACGCAACTTAATGTATTTTATGATCGTGTCATACAATTTCGCACCAAAAAAAGCTTAAACAAGTTATAAAAAATGTAAACATTAATAATTAATTATTGATACCTTTACGAAACTTGCAATTCTTCCCTGATAAGGAATATTAGGAAATGTTTCTTCAGCAGCACTTTGGAAATCAGCATCGTAAGGACCAACGATTGATTGCGGTTCAATGTGTGCAGCAATTTCTCTGAATTTTTGTAACGCTTGTCTGTGTTCCGCAGCTGAAAATTCTTCCATTGCTATCCATGCTATTGGATACAACTGTAAAAAATTAAATAAAATAAAGTATATAAGATTAAACAATTTTATTAATACATGTACCCAGTAAACACAATTCAACGTATTGTTCAAAAATTGGTCAAATATTGTTGATGAAATCCATTTTTGATCAATATTTGATCAAATTGTGAACAATTCGTTGGATTGTGTTTACTGGGTATAAGAAAGAAATGCGATATTTATCACTATTGAAATAAAATTATTAAACATACATATTTGTTGTTAGAACAAATGACCGTTATGAATTTTCGAATGTTTGTGCTTTCTTTGATGTTGTACGAAAGGTCAAAATACAGTTCTCCAACATTATGAAATTCATTCAAAAATGTATTGCTGAACATAATTGCAGATAACTCACTCTCCGACAATTGAATTTGCATACTATTGTTATTCATCATATAATTTAGGCGAGGTCGCCATAAATCATTTATAGTAATCATATTGGCAAATTCTCGGAGAGTTTCCACTTGAGGAAAAATAACATTATTTCGCCAACGTTGGATGGAATTTCGTATTGAATTGAACGGCACCTCGTCTGCAACATCAGCATACCTGTGATAAGCAGACATTTTTATTTTTTAATTGTACACATTTTTTTTGCACATAACTATGTCATCAGGGGTACATTGTAATTTAAATAAAATAAAAAATGAAAATAAATCTGAACGTATAACTAATATGTTTATTATGAAGTGCCTATTACTTACATGGGTGTAAGTGCATCATACAGCTGTCTAGTTGTCATAGTCACATCTGAATGTTCACTAAGAAATCGTAATTCTTGTCGGAATATGTATCTGTCCAAAATATGATGATCGGGGCGATGAGTGTGCTCACTTTCATTTAATACCCGATTATTGCTAAATATAGCTGTTCCATAGCATGGCCTTCGGTACTGACTGCATCGCAAGTTACTGTAACATTTTTATTGAAGTGATGTATTTTGAGCATAGATTAAAAAATGTGGCCATCCTTTTTCACAGATTGATAAGTATATCATAGATATAAAGCCAATGTTTTTAAAATTGTTACCGTTTATCACCCTACGATTCTGTGCGTACCGAACAGTTTCGAACAGCTCGAAATCCTACCTGAGCTACCCAGTTCCATACAGTTCGATACGATTTCGAACCGTTCTGAACACACAGAATTGTAGGGTCGTGATAAACGGCATGTATTAAATGCCAATAAATAATGACTTACAGTTGTTTAGGTTGCCATATTTGCACTTATGCGA
Source organism: Tanaodytes sp. ZL-2020 (assembly GCA_022816965.1). Classification (NCBI taxonomy): domain Eukaryota; kingdom Metazoa; phylum Arthropoda; class Insecta; order Hymenoptera; family Scelionidae; genus Tanaodytes; species Tanaodytes sp. ZL-2020. The sequence goes on along the minus strand of JABFQH010000038.1, from coordinate 11,469 downwards.
AATTGGTTACGACTTTCTTTTGCACACTTATTATGTGACACCGAGCAAATGACTTATCACAAACCTTAATCATTTTCTACTGGCATTTTGTACAATTTTCAACATTGTTTTTTGCAAAAGAACACATTATATCGACGCCTGGGCCGAAGAACCCGTTATCTCGGCCAGGGCGCGAAGAACCCGCTATCTCGGCTCGGGCGCGAAGAATCAGCTATCTCGGCCTCTGCGCGCAAAACTTGCCCAACCGCACGCTATAGTCGTACGTCAAAATCGAATGTCATTGTCAGTCGACAAGTTCGCGTGTTAAACTTGATCGGCAAACTCGCCTATAATTCGAGCATCATAGTCGCGCACCGAAATCGTTCAACCCACCAACACGTCAAACTCGTACAACTCGCGCACCGTAGTCGCACCGGCACGTCGAGGTCGATGGCTAAGTTCGCGCGCCAAACTTGGGCGCCGAAATCGTTCAACTAGTCAACACGTCGTACTCGTACAACTTGCGCTCTAAGTGTATGTCGACGTCGATAACTAATTTCGCGCGCCAAACATGCGCGCTACAATTTTTCGCCAAACAAGTTCATATAATTGTGAAATATAAATTTTTACACAATCAAAAATGGTAACATTAAAAAAGTTTTATCGAGATCAGGATAAGAGTGAGTGATGTTAAAATAACATACTATTTGTGCGAATAAACAATTGTTAATAATTTTTAACAATTAACAAGTTTTAACAATTGTTTACATTCGTAATTAATTGAAATTTAAAATTTTTAAAGATAAAGATATTCAAAACAATGTTTTTACATACATTGGGTAATTTTTTTATATTATAAAAGAAAAATGCACGAACTTTATGATATTCTACAATGTATAATAATAATTTTGTTTTTGTTATTTTTGTTGTTTTAATTTTTTGAGTCAATATTTTAAAAAATTGATTATACTTCGCTCATCAGATACAATTTATAAAAATAATTAACACAAAAAATAATTTATACATGTTTAAATTTAGATTCTAGGTAAAATTAATAAATTCCTTTATTACTATTATAATTTTTCATTGTCTATATTTTATAGGAATTGGCAAAGAAGCAATTGGTACAGTATGCAATAAACTTGCAAATAGTGAAAGCGGAGGAAGCGTTGAGGTTGATCAACGAGGTCCTCACCATAATCGTCCAAAAAAATTTTTGAAGATTAAAATTTTTCAAAAATTTTTTTTTTCCGAAATGTATAAAAAATTTCAAATTTTTAGAATTTTTCAAAATTTTTAAACAATTTCAAAGTTTTAGAATTTTTTAAAATTTTTAAATTGTCAACAGTTTCAAATATCTAAGAATTTTTACAATTTATAAAAATTTTTTAGTTTCAAAATTGTTCAGAATTTTTAAAATTTTTCATAAATTTTAAACTTACAGACTTATGTGACTTGTTTGATTCGCAATTGTTAGTCCTTTTTCAATTGCTGATGGAATTGTAGGGCATTAATTGAAAATATGGGAAACAAGATACATACGACATGATATATACATCATTATAATTAAACATTTTTGCTCATTAAAATAAATTCTTATGAACTTTAATCGTCCTGATATCCTATGCCATCTTGAAACCGTCATTAAGACAAAAAAATAAAAAAAAAAAAAATAACAATAGTTTGATAAAATACGCGTATAATATGCTGCCTCAATAGTATTGCGTGTTTCTCAACGAACGCTATTTTTTTCACACGTTGTCTATTGAATTGGCAAACCCTTTACCGCGTGCAAATTGCATCCCGAGCCATACACAGGCGAAGATAATCGAATGTAATCGTACCGCTGTGGCAAAAATATATGTAGCTATTTTTTATTTTTTTTAATTCCACTTGTCCCAAAAAATATGAAAACAATATTTTCGTCATACGTATGCAGGAAAAGCCTTTTTTAAAATTTGTTAATTTTTAAGGTTCTTGTTCAAGTATATTTTATTTCTTACCTAGTGCCATCGTTTTTCCTTTTATGGATTATATAAGCATAACCATTCGATATCCGTTCGATAGGAATTCTTAATGCCATCATATTAAATTCAAGTATAAACTGAAGATTTAATTTCCAAAAGACACAGATTTGAATGTAAACTGAACTACGGAAATTTCGTATGTGAAGAAGAACACGAAGAACAATTGAATAAGTGTATAATTAATCTTATGTTGGTATAAATCCAACGCATTTATCAGTATATAAAAAACAAAAGAAGGCAATTACGATTATTCAAATATTCAAAATGATTTCATATGAATGAAAAAAAAAAATTGGCATAAATTAATTAAGTACATTGAATATCGTAATTATTACTTCTTTTTTGTCCTCGTTTCAATTTAATTAAATTTTACCAACAAAAATTCGAAATATTAGACGATTTTGAGTTTGTTTCAAGTTAACCCTCTATGGTCGAAGCGCTCGCCCCCTCCACGCGCTTGGTTTCCCGCTCACGCAGGTTATAGCCGACAGGCCAGCTCTGATTTGTCACCATAATGCACATTTGTAGAATGCAAAGACTTGCCGAAAATTTTAAGGCAGATAGAGTCCACCAGGGATATCGTTACAGCTTCGAAAAAAATGTCAACAGTACATTGTAAGTATAGTGAGCGAATAATAATATTATGATATTACGAGAAAAACTATTAATGATAAGAAAATAGTGTCATAACGATCAAATACATTGATTTTTGGTGGTCTTGAAATATCATTCATAACAATATCATTGATTTTCAGTTATTACATATGCAGTCAGAAAAAAGTGCCGTGCAAAGAGAGAATAGTATTAAAAAATGAACATGTAACAGTCAAAGCAAAGCATTGGCACAAACCGGATTTATTGCTACTTGAGAAACGGTGTTTCAAAAATGAATTGAAGGATGCAATTAGAAACAAATATCCAAATACAAGTTTAAAAATAATTTATGACAATGTTCGTGATTCGTAAGTATAATACATAAAGTACCTGTAAATTAAAGTTACACTTTTGTACTTACAGTTATTTTCATTTATGTAATAATAATTGATGTACTCTTCATCATTTGGCAAGCATATTACAAATGTTATAACTTTACTAGTTGGTTACAGTCGCAAACAATTGAAGATACTTTCTATGTTTCTGATTTATATACAGGATTCTTCCTGTGTTGCATATAATGACAGGGAAATAGTATATTGTGCAACTAGTGGTAAAAGTGGGTGATTCCAGATGAGTGCAGTAAAACACTCATCTGTGATCGCCGACTTTCACCACAAGTCGCACACGATATTTTATCCAACAAGTACAGGAATATTATGACCACTTTTTTGACAGTTTTTAGTGTGGAAGTGGGGTTATGTTCCAATACCAGTGGTAAAAGTACGAACCACATGTGGGTAAAAGTACGTACTTTTACCACATGTGTTGGAATGAGCGCCATTTCCCACTAAAAACAGTTGAAAAAGTGGTCACTTTTCCTGTACGTGTTGGATAAAAGCTTTTATTATTCTCCATATTAATTACAAAGCTGTATTCAAATATTATTTTACCTATTTCCAAATAGAAACAAGATTTACTGTAAAATGATAACTTAAGTGGCTTCTTAAGTTATAGCACAATAAAGCAATCTAAATGTTACAAAAAGTAATAATCTTTTGAACCACCCAATCCTCAAAATCTGATTCAGTTTCATACAATTCTCCAAAACCAGCAATGGAATTCATATCTCAATTACAGTAGAGGTTCCATGATCACTCGAATTGTTCATGCAAACAATTGTAATTCTTTATTAATGTTCAACCCAGAATTTGTAAACAACTTTAAACATGCATCTGAGATGGTGTATGATGGTACTTTTCAAGTGACACCAACCATAAAGGGAGTGACTCAGTTGTTTGTAATAATGCTAGAAAAATTCAATCACGTGAGTTATTCTTTTTAATAACTATGACAGAATAATTTAGGATAATTTATGTACTCTCATATTCTTTCATTGAGGTTATTTGAATCTTGTTAAATTATCTTCATTCTAAAACCATATACTGAAGCTGGTACGATTAAACTTGTTTCATGCACTGTTTCACGTAAATAAAGCACGCCAATTTCTTCAAAATTAACTATTGCAATAAATGCTGGAAATATTGTTTATTTTGTATAAATTAAAAATTACAATTTTATTTTGTTGCTGCCCTTGTATAAAATATTTTTTTAAGATCCCTATAAAAATGTGTACTAATACTGGTTATCCATTTCAAACTGTTATAAAAATGAAAATGTTGCAATAACTGAAATTTTTTTTTGTAATTTCAACAAAAAAATGAACATTGTCTTCCTATGTAAATATATTGCATACATTTAATATATTACATGTCATTAAAAAAAGGTTGAAATTGAATTAACATTGTTCTTTGGTGCAACCAATTATTGTATCCTAGATAGTACAAAAACACGAGTCTCTTGATCAAAGAGACTGCATTCAATGTCTGGTTAAAAAAATACTTTCAATTTAAATAAATGTACTTCAATATTCACAACATTTTTGCAGCATCAGTAGCACATTATATGAATTGATTTCAGCATTTTAACCTTTTTTGTTTGCTAGCAGGGTGACCACCTTTTCGGGTTTCACCCGGAGACTCCGGGTCAAAAGAATTTTCTCCACCATCTAAGCTAATGTTATTTTTCCAATCTCCGGGTCAAAATTGATTTGGAGGTAGTCACCCTATTTACAAACTTAAATTCTTACATAATTATACTTATTCAAACATTGCTCAACTACACGGAAAGAAAAATTTACTTTTTCGAAGTTACGGTGAACTCATAGTTTACACATTTAATGTCAATCTAATTTTACTGTAGAGGTTATAGTTTTGGAACATAAATTTTAAGTCCAGTTAGTCCAATCCCATAGGATAATCCTATGTGATCTGACTAAATGGAAGATGGTGATACGTTGTTCTTTTTTACTATGAATCTTATGTTACAATTAGTTAAAAGTGTACGAATAATGCTTATGGTTTAGACGATACTTTTTAATTGTTGGCTCCAACTTCGAATATAGTAGATTTTTCTTTCCGTGTATATCATAATATACGTTATGTTTATCAGTTTTTATCCCATTGCAGATTTTTCCAGTAGCATGGGCATTGATGGAAAATCGGAGCGCAGACAGTTACATAGCAGTGTTGCGAGAATTCTCAAATGCCGTTCCTGATTTGAGACCAAAAGTCATTATTGCTGATTATGAGATTGCTTTGCGTAATGCAGCCATGACCTGTTTTCCAGATAGCCATTTCCAAGGCTGCAATACTCATTTCATTCGGGTATATTTTTGTTAAATCTCTAATTTTTTTTATTCTTTCAATTCTGTTGTATTATATAATTATTTATATACCATTATAATTTTTCTAATTTCATAATTTTAACACAATTTCATTGTAATTTTATTCAATTTTTTTACTTGCATTGCAGGCAATATACAACAAATTTAAACATACTCCACAAGTATTTCGATTGATAAATGCAATACCCGAATTGAAAGAAATTCGCAACAAATTAATTGCGCTATCTTATTTACCATCAAACGACGTACGCATTGGTTTTCAGACTATTAAAAATGATGCTAGCGTACAGGCCCAACATTTGTTACGAAGTATATTTCAATATTTCGAGAATACTTGGCTAAACCAAATAACTCCAGAAATCTTTTCAGTCTATCGCGTATTTCGGCGAACATCTAACAATGTAGAAAGTCATAACGTGCTTTTATTTTTCAAAATGAAACAGCATCCAAATTCATGGTACTTCACAGGTAATTTTATTAATACTACAAAAATTTGTCTTTCTCTATTGAAATTAACTTTATTATTTAATTTGATCAAAAGTCACTACTTAAGTGCCAATTAGAAAACATCTTTGCAACCATTATATTATTTTAATGCTCTTTAATCTCTTTTTTTCCAGAGAGGTTAGTCAATGTATTGAGTAGCAGCCATGCAGATTTGACAAGTATTTCAATGGGTTACCAAGTAACACGTGACAGACGAGAAAAATATTTTATAAGAGAAGAATGTCTGTTACAGTTATGGGACGAATATGATGATGATTTGACCATTGAACAGTTCCTCGAAGATGCTTCTAATCTTAATCAATTAATCATTAATCTTATGGATCATGAAAATCATTAACCCATTAACACTTAAATTTTTTTTATGTTTTGCTCAACTTTGAGCTTTTTGTCATTATTACCATATACAATAAAATGTTGAGTGTGAATTATGTGATCTTATAGAGATCAGATTCCAAAGTCACAACAATTGTTTTTTCTCAAAGAAAGAAAAAATTATGACAGATTATGTACAAAAAAACACCGAAAAATCGGGGACAAATTTTGCAAAGTTTTTTTGCAATTGTTTTGCAATGTTGTCCCCGACTTTTCGGTGTTTTTTGTGTATACAATTTTTTTTTATATTTCTGTATATAAACTATATTTTTTTTTTCCGAAAACGACATTTTTTTCTATAAGATCACATAAATCACAATCAACATTTTTTTGGATACGGTATTGAAAAATAAGCTTAAAAATGAGCAAACGAATAAAAAAAATTGAGCATTAATGGGTTGGACTTCAAGGAGCTTTTTCAAGCTTATTCAAGAAGAATTTTATTTATTTGACTATATACATATTAAATATATATATATTATTATTAATTTTATTTTTTCCACTTATGCTTTTGCTTTTAGCCATTATAAAAAGCGCATTGTCTTATTTTGGCTTATTCATTAATTTGTTCGTGATTTACTATTAACAATTTGAAGTACATCGAAAAATTAAACTTCCTTCTGATTTAAAATAATTGCTAGAATGAGCATTGTCAAATTACCTTGCTTGCTTTCGATGCGATTCATATTTATTGTCTATTAGTTATACGTTTAATCATTAAGAGGATGGATAAGTACCAACCGAGCAATTCGAATTGCTCGGTACTTATCAACCCTCTTTAACTTGATTACAATTTTAAAACTGTTTCGATAAGAGTGACACTGGCGTACATTTTTTATTTTATTTAGCGACATTCAACGAACTTTGATGACAGATCAAGGAAGATTTTTTTCTTCATAGTAACCATTCGATTGTCAAAGTGCGTGACTGAATTTTAATTTTTAAAAGCCCATGTAATGCTGCACCGAAATTCCGAATATTCTATTATTTTTACTGACACTTAACAATTAAACAAGCCCAATTGAGATACTTTAAAACACTTTTAAATTTTTAGTAATGCTTAAAATATAGTCTACATCAAGTAATAATAAAATTAAAAAAAAGTAAAAGAATATTTGGAATTCCGATCCAACATATTGGATTTTTGTGTAATATGTAGCTAATTTGTGTTAATTTTGTATTTTTAATAAAAACTAAATTTTTATCCATCAAAAGGTTTTCTTATTTTATTCCCACATAAAAAAATCATAGTCAACGATTTCAATTAATTTAAACACATAATTAATAATACAATTTGTTTAATTTTATGATTTTTTACACGGTCAATGTACATAGCCAGGAAATATTTCAAATTTGGCGATTTTACTAGGTACTTTTACTGCCACCTATTACTTCCGCACTCAACTTCAATGAAATATATTCTTTCTTTGTCTTCCAATGGTCGGCTATCTTATTGGTTGTAGATCAAATGCCCGTTTGTTAAATTAACCTCGGTGAATATTTTGAATTAGTTGTTGCAAACGATTACCTGAAAAAAAAATCTAAAACGCATGGATACACCGTTGAAATTGAACTAATCGGCGCTCGTTGTTTGTATGCCATACATTTCAAAATATAAAAAAATACTTTCACTAATGATTCATTTGTTTCAAAAATGCCAAAATTATTATTCAATAAATATGCTTAATTTCATATATTTCAATACATTTGAAACAAAATGTAATTAATTATTCCATGCGTTTATGACGTTTATTATTTAAAAATTGAATACATGAATCTAATATTGTCAACGTCGATAAAGACAACGGACGATATTATCTACGAATTCTATGTATGTTTGATGGTGGCAGTTTCATTTTTAGCCTTATTTCACAGTTGGCAATATAACTTTTCAGAAATTCTCTAGGCCCCCGTTCGCGGCGCAGCACTCGCTGTCCCGCTCGCACCTCGTGTCGCACTCGGTCGCGCTGCGATTGGTCGCTCGGGTCACGCGGTCGTAATGGCGCTAATCAGCTGTCAGCAGTGTTGCCAGCATTGGCGGTTTTCCGCCAAATTGGCGCTTTTCAGTGATTTTATGGCGCGCAAAATTTAACTTTGGCGCTTGGCGCTATAATTGGCGCTATTGTCTCAATAATTTGGCGGTGGTGGCGTTCTCGCAATTTTCGTATCCACACCTGTTTCTTGGGCGCGTTAACCGTTTTTTTTTTGCAAGATGCCTAAAATTCCTGAAAGAGGATATAAAAAAGATTGGGAAAAAGAAAAATGGGCCGAAGGTAGTTATAAATTTCTAACCTTGAATAATTTTTTACTACTTTGAATTTGAATCCTTGAATTAAAACTTTTTTTTGGTCAAACATTAGGTTGGTTAAGGGAATCTGCCACCGGACAAAGAAATGGCGCTCAACAGAGACATCATCAGATAAAGAAAACGACATAAAGATGGCCTTGTTTATTGCGATGCACTCCTCTTTGACTAGTGCAGATCATTTATGCGAGATCCTCAAAATAATCGGAAAAGGCACCAAATTGGAAAATTTGAAACTGCACCGAACTAAATGTTCGAATATAATAAAAAATGTCATATCGCCGTGCTTGTTAACCGACTTGATTGCCGACGTCGGAGAAAAGCCATATTCGTTGATAGTGGACGAATCGACCGATGTTTCCACCGTCAAGTATTTGTGTATGTGCATCAAATACTTCAGTGAAAAGGAAAAGTGCATCACAACACAATATTTAGGTATTAATCTGATTATATTCAAACTATAAATAAAATATCAACACTATAAATAAAAATGCACTAATTTATTAGACATATAAACTGAAATTGATTGATTATTGAATTATAGGTATACTTGAAATTGCATCAGCAACAGCGAATAACTTGCATGTTGCAATCAACGACTACCTAAACAAAATCGGATTGAAACTGTGCAATTTGACAGGCATTGGGACTGATGGAGCTAGCAGCTTGTGCGGGAAAAACCATTCTTTATACACTTTACTGCAACAAGACGTCCCAGATTTGCAATTGGTGAAGTGCATTTGTCATTCTCTCCACAACGCTAGTTCAAAAGCATCGGATGTCTTACCTTCAAATATCGAGTATCTATGTCGAGAAGTATATAATTGGTTTAGCAACAGTGCGAAGAGAAGAGCGGAATATAAAACGACGTGGAATTTAATCAATGTAACTTGCGCTGATACAAATGAAGACGAGAGAACTTTTCATCAATTTGTAAAGTTGTCAGAAACTCGTTGGCTCGCTCGTGGATAAGTAATCAAGGTGATTTTGGACCACTGGCTAGAATTGAAAACTCATTTTACGACGTTTGTATCGAAAGAGAAATGCTTCACCGCAAAAATGTTAGCTCAAATGCTGCAAGACGACTCGAACTATTTACTTTTGGTATTTTTGAAACCAATTTTACTCGAGATTTCACGCGTGAACCTATTATTTCAAAAAAGTGACGTGGATATGGGCAAGTCACATGAAGATTTAAAAAATTTCATTAAATTGATTGCCTCAAAATTTTGAAACCTTCGTTCGCAGAAGGATCGATTGATGTTATCAGAGCAGCCCTTTCAAACGAGTTGGCTTTGTTGCCAGTGAAAAACAGCGATCTCGGTATCGAATATTACAGGAAATTATCTCGAATTAATATCTCGGTTGAACAGAAAAATTTCGTCGAATCGCGAGCCTGCGAGTATCTGCGGAAACTATGCGAAGAGTTGTGTGCTCGGTTACCATCGAATTTAAAATTGTTCGAAAGTCTTGCTTTTTTGTCGCCCGACGTTTGTTTAAATCAAAAGCGTCCGGCGTTCACGAATATTTATAACCAGCTCGCGACTGCTTACAAAGTAGAAGCCGATTGGGGAAACATAGAAATGCAATGGAACAAGTTGCGCCTTGTAGATTGGAATTTGGACGACAATTGCTCGACTTCTCCGTTTTGGGCTCTGGTTTATTTCTACAAAGATGCGGGGGGGACTCCTGTATTCACCGAACTAAGTGCGTTGTGCTTGAAATTATTAACATTACCCTCCAGCAACGCGGTTGTTGAAAGGATATTCTCGATTATGAATACCATAAAATCAAAACTACGAAACAAAATGCAAACACAAATGCTCGATTCATTAATAAGAATTCGATCGAATTTCCACAAACAAATATCGAACAGTCGTTCTTGTTGCTTCAAGTTTACTCCGACGAAGGAGATGATTGATAAGCTAAATTATAAAATTATCTACTCGAGTACACTCTCCGAATCTGAAATTAACGACGAATTTGTATTAATTAGCGATGCGATTATTAATTGAATTATCGTTTACGTACACGCTCTTTTTATTTTTTTTTCCTGATTCGATTTTAGTTTTATTACTTGTTCAAATGTGATCGATAGGGGTCGAATTGCAATTTGTATTTGATCTAGTGAAACAAGATTGTGATACGGCGACGAAATTTGTTATTTAAAGAGATTCTACATTGATGTGGACGAATTGTTTAAAAATGTTTGTGTTAACAAATTTTAAGAAGTGCAAAAATGCTATTTATTTGAAGAATAAATAATATGATTGAAAATTTATATTTGGTAATTTTTTAATACCAATTTGAATTGGCGCCGAAAGTGGCGCTCTTTAAAATGAGATGGCGCTATTTGGCGCTTTCATAGGAAGGAATTGGTGGATCTATGACAATATATGCTGGCAACACTGGCCGAAGCTGCTCGACCGTTCTTCTCTTTTAGTTTTTTTTCAGCGGGAACATTTTCTTTCTCTTTTCCTTTCGTGAGCTGTGCTCACCCGTGGCTGTGCCACTCTCATCGCAGTGAGCTGTGCTCATCCGTAGCTGTGCTGCGGCTTCTCTACTACGAGCTGTCGCTCGATCGTGCGGCTGTGTCCGCTGTGCGCTGTGCCGCACGTCGCGTAGTTCCGTGTTTCGCGCCGTGCTTTACCGCGGTTGTACGTAGTGCCGGTTACCGCCCGCGCCCGCGCTTCATCGCTTGTACGCTTCACGCCGCGCGTCGAAATACTCGTGCGGTTCTTTTTCATCTTCTTTTTCTTTCCTTTCTTTAGATTTTGTATTTTTCATTTGCTAATCTACTACTGCTTTCTGTCATAAATAAATACCATCTTTTACGGAATTTATTGTGTCTTTTCTGGGCTATGCCCGTCGACTTCGCATGCTTTTCCTTCCTATTCTTTAATTTTCAGCTCGTCGATTTCACCGGACCTGTGCTACCA
>JABFQH010000037.1:0-15183 GCA_022816965.1 Tanaodytes sp. ZL-2020 | reverse complement strand
ACTCTAATTTTAGAATAATCGCCGAATCGAATTAGATTTTTGGTTGCTAATAGATATCTATCAAATATTCCAACGATAGATCAATTTTACATGAAAATTAAATTTTAAGTAATATCTTTAAGTACAACTGCCTCTGTTGAATAATTATTAATTTTAAAATTATAGAAATCAAAAGCAGAAATTGTTCGACAACAATTATATATTACAGAAATTAATCCAAAATAATAATAATTTAATAATAATTTAAATTATTATTAAAATGATTTAACTGAAATAAAACTTGATCTACAGTTAAAATATTTAACAGATATCGATTATTGACCGAAAATCTACTAATTTTATCGATCAAAATAACCTGAAATTAAAATTGGTAAACATACCAAGATTTAACCTTTATTCTACGTTTTTTCAACGTGATCGAATATTTATGTGGTATCTTTTTTTCGGCGGACATTTCTACGTAGATTTCAAGTAGAATCTACCTATTTCTTTCTATTTCCAATGTTGCATGTATGTTTACAGTTTCAAGCGATTCCAATAAAAAACATTGGTCTAAATGAAATTTGAATTTTTCGTATAAAACTTAGCGTAGATTTCACTGAAATTGTCAACTAACTTCATCAAGCTGTATATTTCTGGAGAAAGTGCAGGTCTTTTAATATTGATTCTTAGAATGATCTGCGAGAGTTATTGGAATTAATCCTACATGCGTATCAAACGTGCGGAAGAATCCGTGTAGATTCTGCGTAAAAATGTAAAATATACTTTGCTGTTATAACAAGTTATTCTACATAACATTCAGATAATCATTCGGACAATCATAAATAAACAATTCAACAACGCTTTGGTAATATGAATGAATATTTATTTTAATAAATTATTTATCAACATTAACATTGTGAATAAATAACATGTAATAATAATCAATTTATATATTATTAAAATTTTGTTAAAAAAATTTTAACAATTTGCTATAATTCGTTCAAATAATGGAATCTTAATATATATAATAGGGGTACGATATGTATGCTGTATAGAAAATTATCTAAAATACCGATTGCACGAAAATTAATACTGCTTGCTGATTGGTCAAACAATGAGAAAACTCAAGTACTGGATTTTTCCTCGCAAAAGATACATTTAAATCAAATTTAACGAAACGGTCACATTTGTTTGAACAAAAAACAATCTTTTGATACTTCGAAGTCGGTATTTTGTTTCATATTTGAGCCAAACAACTTATGAAAAGATTTTTTCCATTTGAGAAGTGGTTGGGCCATATCGCGAAACAAAATATTGTTTGTATAGCATCAAAATAATGGCCCATTTTTACAAAACACCGAATATCTCGTTAATACGTGAACCAATTTTTCATGTATAAATAATAGCACAAGAAATTAAAGGGAGTCATTGTTATATTAATTGTGTTCCTACAGTCAGTATTGCACCCTCTTAATCATTAGATAACTAAATTATTACATCAAAATTAGATTCTTTTTGCTCATTTTCGGCTTATTGATTTGACATGAAACTATCCTATGTACATTATATTAATAAAGATGTCCCATAGTTAAAGCGGCATAAAATTTTTGTTTCTTCTTTAAATCTAATGGTAAAAGTATTACTTTTGTGTCAATGTCCTTTGCAGACCACGACTTTAACCTCATACTCAATTTGCTGACTTTATATTCTCCTATTGAAGAAGATAATGTCTCTTGCATTTTTTCTAATTTTTTCAATAACTACAATGTCACCATTTTTAAAAATCAAGCAATTTTGTCCTACGGAATTAGAGAAAGTAAATCCTTTATACTCTACGTTATTTCCTTTCATTTTTGCCTCATTAGTAATGCATGCATTTCGTGTAAACATTGACATGTTTAAATTTTTCATTTCTCCATATCTGTTTAGTACTTGTTGCAGCGGTTTTTCACCTTTGCGAATTCTTTTTTTCAATTTTCCTAAAAATGATTCAAAAATAAACGCGCTAAACGAATCTAAGGGACCATGTCTTTTTATATCATCTACAATATGTATAATACAATGAACATTATATGAGATATTTTCTATTCCATAAATTTTACCAAACGTGGTTACAAACGATAATAATAGCTTTTCTACATACGGTAAATTGCCATCATCAGTTCCAAAACACATAAGACGAATAGATACATGTAATATTTTAAAATTAAGCAATTTCTCATCATTAATATTTAATACATATAACAAGATAGGTATACCAGTATAGAGTATGAATAGACGTAATTCAGTAGCTTTCCACAGTTTGATATCTTTTATTCTACGTGGTTTTCGGGAAAATTCTTGTGGAATATATGGCTTAATTTTAGTAATATAGGCTGCTGTAAATTTTTCATTTGGGCCAGCTAAAATTTTTACTGCCGCAGAACCTTTGTAATACCACAATTCTATAAGTTTTTTCGTAACGCCAACTAATACAAGATGCATATAGTCTAGTGGAATATTCGTAACGAAACCAAAGTTGGGAATGTCAAGTAAAACACTACGACGAAGTTGATGGTCTTCATCGATTTCACGAAGAAAGTCATCATCAGTTCTTCGAGGGCAATCTGTGCGTGGGAAACATATTTTGGAACTTATATAATTTCCATGAACCTTGCATCTCATGCAGCAGTCGTACCCAGAATGTCCTTTAGTACACGTAACGAAAGATTTGGCTGGGGTATCACAAATCAAAGACTTTAATGTTATTGTTACGTTTCTACTGTTAAAAGTTAAATTATCATTAATTAATTCTGTGACATCTTCAACAAAATATTTGAGAAATTCATTTGCATCTGGTTTTCCTTCTCCATAATAGCACCCAATCAAAAATACATTTCGATCATGTAGTACACGTCCCAGAATAGGCCAAAATGCTTTTGTTTGACTTATAAATATTGGCAAACCATCTATACCAACTTGTAAATCAACATGATTAATATCTGTGTTCTGCTTTGATTGTAAATACTCCGTCAAAATAAAGTTCAAGTTGAAATGGCAATAATGTCCAGGAGGCATCGGTATAACTTCTGTTTTCCGCGGAGTTCGTAAAAGAACTTTTGCACAATTGGTTAATTTTTTTTCTCCTGGAAAATATTTATCCATATGAAAATTGAGAATAGTAAGAAGATCCGATAAATAAGCATGAGGAATATTGTTCGCAATTGCCCATTTAGCCAAATCATTATCTAAAGTTCGAATGGTGTCGTTATTGATATTTATTGTTGTGTCAATTGACGGCATTGTTTCATCGTAAAAGTCATCTTGGTCATTAATCGGTGCTGTAAACTGGTGAGTTGACTCATTGATGAGTGACTCATTTTTTCTTGTATCAACCTTCCTTCTTTTGATTGGTGCAATGGTTGGTCTATTTATCGGCATCTCATCCTCTGAAGTTTGTATTAGCTGTTCACTGTCACTTACATTTTGTATGGCTTCTGATAATAATGCTTGCTTTTGCAGATGTATTTTGCGCTTATATCTTCCTGACAGTGTTTTATACGATTTAAACTGTGGCATTTTTTATAATTATAGAAACCCTGTTAATAAAATAGAAAATAAAAAAAAATAAAAAAAATGTCATGTTTGGTTAAGTATATTTGTAATATTCAAGTCAATAATTTCTTTATATAGCATGTTCGTATTTATATCTTAAATGTAACTTCTGAACGTAAATGTTTTGTACAATCAAATTGAAAATAAGAGTAACCTTAGACAAAAAATTACATTGAATTGCAACCTTATTCAGTACGTCTATTTTTTGGCAAAGTCGTTTGCGCGTAAAATATTTTGTCGTCAAAATATTGACTGCAATATATTCCACACTTTAAGTGGACCACCCGGTATAATAAAATATACATCATATAATATAGAGAAAATAAGATAATTAAGTTGATTTGTAACAGACAAATTGCGATAATTTCGTTTTCAAAAATTATGTGATTCTACTTAACATAATTGAGCAAAATTTTCCAAGCGTCATAGTGAAACACAAATGAAGGCAACTTTTAGCCAAAAACGAAAAAATTAAAGAAAACCTAAAAATCCAAAGTAAACATTTTTCCGTTTTTGGCATAATGGTTGTCTTTAGTTATGTTTTAATATAACGCCTCCAAATTTGTTTTTAATTCTGTTAAGTAGAATTACACAACTTTTGTAAATAAAATTATCTTAAATTTTCAGTTGCAAATCACCTTAACTATTGTTAAAATAATTTAAATACAATATCAAAGTTTAGTAAAAAGATCGGTCTTGTCCAATGATTTTTAGAGGTAAACAAATTAATTAATAGTGGATCTTTTAAAACGTTACTTTCAATGTCTATTGAGCTATTTGAGTGATTTTAATAATTGACTGTTTGCATTCTCCCCTAAAATATAACTATTTTTTTTATTATTACAATTTCATAGTTATTTTTTAGAAGGTAAAAAAAATTAGTTGATTACAACATATTTTTTTTAGTTACAATTAATTTTGCTCATATTAAAATTGTTATGCAGCATATGAACCATGTTCCATCATTTTAGTAATACCCCTAGTGAAAATAATTGCAAATAAGAATATTCAAGATTAATTAACTCAGATTGGTAAGATAATTTAAGATAATTAACTTTTATTTCAGATAAATTGAGAATTTTATTTCAAATCAAAGACAAATTAGGATTTTTAAATCATTTTGGCACAAAGTATTTTTACAAATTTTTAGGAGCATTTAAGAATTTTTATAATGAGAAGAATGTCATGATAAATTTAATTTTGTTTAATAATCCAAAAGTAACATAATTAATAGAACTGCAAATGATTTACCAAATAAAATACAATAGAATTTTGTTTTTTTTTTTTAAATATTTTCTTGTTTGTTATTGTCTTTTCCAATTAATACATCATTTATAATGATTTGCCATTGAGTTTGCAGTTATTGCCATTTAAAAACTTATAAAATATTTTTCAAATGTAGTGTCTAGCATCCATTTTCATCAATTTAAATATTTTGAGGTATTTTCATCATTTTACATTAAATATTACAATTTTATTTATTCTATCAATCAATTATCAACTGAATTAATAGAATTCCAAAAAAGTCAAACAATAAAAAACAGCTCAATTTTGTACGAGTGACCTGACTGACATACAATCCGGGCTATTCAACATTAGTCTCACAGCTCTTTCTTCGAGTAATCGAACAGTCAAATCACTCATTTCTCATGATTGTAATATTTTTCAGTCTCTCTAAACTTACTGTTACATTAAGTAGCCCTTCTCGTGCCCTTTTGATGAAAAATATCGTGTTCAACTTGGTCAGAATGTTGGCAATTCGCACTCGTGTGTTTGCAACTTTCACACTCGCCTGGTATTGTCAACATGTTTTCCTAGTTGCACAATTTACTACATAAAGCACAATTACTTTAAAATAAAAATTAATAAACTAATATTATATAAATGTTTATGTTAATATTTCAGATCTTATGTTTCAATATTTTTCGAAAACAAATTTTGTTGTTACGTGTAACTTGTATTAAAATGATTTCTTTATTTTATAACTATTTATTATAGTTATTGATTTTGTATAATTTCAAATAAAAAAATAAAAGTAAGATAATATGACTATTTTAAATAAAAATTTATTGACTGTGATATTGTTTGAATTATTGTAAACTATTTCATTTATGTTGTAAAAGAGACTATAATTTTCTATTCACTTAGAACCAACATATTATTAGCATGGTACTTGTGAATGTTAAATACTGCTAATTGCTCAAATATTCAACATTAACCTCACTTTAATAAAGGATTATTAATTATTTACGGGTTTGAAATATTTACCTACGAGTTATTTGCTTTAAATCACATCGTGTTGGACCATAAGGAAAAACGTTGTCACTTCTCGAAGAAATGAGTTATTTGAGAACAATAAAATAAACTAAATTTTGAATTTATTTATTATTTCATAATCGACGCGTAACCTCAATTTTTAAAAATATTATCATTTTATGCTTAATTGTAAAATTAATATATGAAATATAGATACCTGTTTTGAAAAATGTATTGGTTTTTTAATTTTATTGATGGTTATGTGTTTATAGAATAAAAATACTCGGGCTGCCACAATCAAATCAATATTGTCATCAAATTAATAAATGTCCCACTCGTATGACTTCTCTTGGCAATGTTGTTAACATGTCAATTTACCTATTTTCTGAAATCGTTGAAATTATACGTCTAACGTATTAACCATAGCGTCTATCATCACTTGGCACATACAAATAAAAACTTCAGAAAATAACTTTAGCATTTCGGTCAAAATAATATAAACGCTTTTTCGCAAATAAGTGAACTTGGTTAAGTTCAGAAAGTCGTGCGTACTTGAACGCGTAGTTTCGAGAATACGATCCCAGCTGAGTCCAACGGAAAAGCCAATTAAAAGCAACGTACCCTATTTGAAGGCGCTTCCAAAATTGTAACCAATACCGTTGAATATTTTGATGATTGAAACTATTAGTTTGTATCACTGCTATCAAGCTTTTACATTTTCAGACTGGTCGGTGCAGGTCGGTGCTGATATCGTGTGCATTTGCTTCTTATAAGTTTATTAGATATTGTTATACTGTGAAAGCGTTATTTTTGATATTTGAAACAATTGAATTTATTGGAAATAGTTATTGTGATTGTGAATTTGTTACTTAATAGTTTGTAATAAAATAAATCATACAAGGACTGTGAAAGCCAGCATATACTTTTCGATTTAAAAGGTATTTATATATTTCAATAATTACAATTTGCATTAAAATTCCAAAAATTATTAATTTATTTATAAATGAATGTTTCAAAGAGATAGAGGCATAAAATAAGACCTATTTAAAATCGATACTAGATTTCTTTTAATTTTTAAACCGGTCATTATATTAGCTACTTAGCTACTTGTAATAAAGTTTGGTATTTTTCTTTCAAAGTCACTTGTGTTATTTAAAAACAAGTTATTTTCTCAAGCATAATGGACACACCAATTTTTTATATACATGTAACATAATAAATCTATTCAGACACCATTATCTATTACGTAAATTTAAATATGTAATTTTTTATTTTTATTCAATTAATGTTGAGGTTAATTGTTATTTACAGCAACATAACCATGACAGAAGAGTTTGAATACACTGTCGTCATTTTTTTGGAAGATTCCACTGTTGATATTGTACCCTCTACCTGGGTGAATAATGACGAATGTAATTATCCTCAGGGTATGACAGAGCACTGTATAAGACAAATGTTAATCAAGAAAAGAATTCCCGACAAGCTAAAATTTAAGAAGTACAAAGTTAAAATTTTTGGAACATATGGTAAATATTCCATTTTTCTTGAATCATATCGCATGTCATGTTAACATTTAGTTTCCTAATAGTCAAAACATATATGAAATAATTTATGTAAACTTTACGCGTGATTTAGTCTCCGTAATTTTTGTGTAATTTATATGAATCGTACGTTACACGTTCAAATTTATTAATGTCAATTTGATAATTAATAATGCTTACTACACGCTTTTGAATTAAATGGAATGTCTAATTGTGCAAACAAATGCATTTAAAATTTGTAATTTAATGTGAATAAACCTAGCCAAAACGATAAAATCTAATATACACTCGTCAAATGTTGGTGTACGATATTGTCGTGTATTTTCAATTAAAATGTTAAAATTAAAATTAATAAAAAGAAATTAAATAATTACAAAAATTTAAGACTTCAATTTGAAAAAAATAAAAAAAAAATAATGATCAATTTTAAAATGTTTGCAATACTATACGCATTTTTTTAATTTTGATTTCTTTTTACCACATTTCGTTTAACAAAATGTTTAATACTTCACCTTAGATAAGTTAGACATTGCTGATAGAAAACTGCAAAAAGCAATGGACAAGTTTTCCGATATCAGCACTGACGGTGAAAAAGCAAAGCAAGATCGAAGAGTGCGAGCGAAGAAGCGAAAAATCGATGATAATTATGAATATACTGACATACTACCTGATGTTCCACAAAGCCTTATCGACAAAGCTTGTATGTATTTTTTACAATCGTTATTACTGATTAGCTGTTTAATATAGGAATAATATTGAATAAGTTTTAATATTGCAGTTCCTCAAAATACATTAAAAAAACAACGTCCATCCACATCGAAAACTGATACAAGTAACATGATTAATAAAAATAATCAATTTGAAAATGATAAACAAGACACTGATGATATTAGTGATGCTGACGATGAAGAAAAATCAATGCAAGGGACAGAGGATGCAGAAAATAGTAATACAAAATTATCTGATGATGATAAAAACGAGGATTTACAAGAGAAAATGAACAATGATACAAACTATGAGTGTAATTATTTATGGAATTTTATGAGATACATATATAACTATGATACTTTTAAAAATATATTTTTTTATTAAAACAACTGTTTTCAATTTTTAGCTGATCTTTTTTTACCATCACCGACTACAAGAAAAGCAGGTATTTAACGATTGTTATTCTCTTCAGTAACTCTTTTATGAAACATGAATAAACAGTTATATCAAAACATATATTATATTATAATGAATATACTTGAATATGTATTTTACAGGAAATAATAGTTATACAGAAAATCACGAAACAAGAAAGAGTCAGGATAACTCAAAAAACTCTGTCGATGTTTCTGTTCTTTCTGGTAAGCTAATGGCATATAATCAATCAATTAGATGCAATTTTTTAATATTTTATATTTATTATAGTACGTCCTAATTTTTAGAAAGAATGAATCTACTTTTAAAACGCACTGAAAACATCCAAAATAATATAAGATGTTTGATGAGAATGCTGGAAGAATATATAGAATCAGGACGAAGCACTGAGGCTGTGTATGATTTTACAGAAGTTGAAAAGTTTTTTCCATTTTTAGAGAACGAAGATGTCGATAAATTAGAGCAAATTTTACAGAAAAATGGAGCACTATCGCGGAAGATTGTAAGCCTAATATAATTATATTTATCATGATTTAGATTTCAAGCCGTATAATATTTAAAATTAATAATTTTTTAATACAAATTAAAACTCTAGAAATAATGTAATTTAATTCGAAACATGACAAGTTTATTATATGTAAACCACATTATAATGGAAAAATAAAATTTTGTATGCTTGCACAATTTTTTCATACATGGTTAACAATTTCTTACATTTTTAGACATCTTTAAACACTCTCCTCTTATTTATAGATGAAGTATCTAATGTCTTTTGGTGGAACGGGTGATGGTGCAGTTAACTTGGTTTTAAAAGAAATTTTTAGTGACAAAGTCGCTAAAGATTATTGTTGGGAAGGTCGAAATGAGAAAAAAAAACCTGCCTCCACTCTGCAAATTATAAAATATATACAACGTTAGTAAAATATCAATTTTTTGTCAGAATTTAATGATTACCATAAATTTTTTATAGCACATTTACAATGCAGATTATAAATAGTTACTGGTGATACATCACGATTACTTTATTTTACATGATAATATTTCGTATATTTTTTGGATTAATTTCTGTAATATATAACTGTTGTCGAACAATTTCCATTTTTGATTTCTATAATTTTAAATTCAATAATTATTTAACAGAGGCAGTTGTACAGACAGTTCAAGGTGCAAAAATATTAAACGTCCAAAAAAAAATGAAACAGTGGTTCAAAGACGCCCCGAAAAAATACAAACTTTCCATTGAAAGAGAACAAAAGAAAAAGGATTCAGCACAAGACAACGAAATATCTACTGATTTGTCTGATATTGAAAGTGAACAAAATCGAAGAAGGAAGAAACAAAAAGTCCAAAATAACGTCAAGAAACGTGTAAATAAAGACAATTTAGATATGTTAGTTGATTCATCAGCGTAAGGTCGAACAATATTCTTCTTTTTAAACGTAACATGATTTAATTTAACAAAAATATTTATTTATTTAAGTGCTTAATAGCAATGATGATTAACAATTCGATGATTAATGATTCAAATTTATATTTATATTAGAAACAAAATGAATAACAGTAATAAAAAATAATACTGTATTTGAAGGTCTTCTACAAGTTTTACCTTATTAAGATATCTATTTAAAACTTTTAATTGTAAGATGATTCGCAAATTAAATTCTCGACACTATCATTGTTAAATAATTTGAACGGTTAAGTTTTTAACAGAATGAATCTGAATTTTTGAAATTTTCAACCAAAATTGATGGTTTAGTTTACGCTTTTAATCCTTACAGACGTCTAAAACATGCGACCGACTTCGATCCATAATCGGTTCGGCGATTATTCTAAAATTAGAGTTGTGCAAGATAACTAGATTTAACTTTTATTCTACGTTCCTTCCACGTTCCCCAATGGAACATGTAGTTAAAATACACGTAGATTGAAGGTTTCTCATCTAATTTGGAAACTTTTTTGCAACGTTGAATCCAGTGAGGAGTCGGTAGATTCTACTTGATATGTACGTAGAAATTTCCACCTGAAAAAATGTAGACGATACGTATCGAGTAACATCGAAGTAACGTAGAGCAAAGGTTGAATCTACGTTTCTCGCACAAATAGTTTCAGAGGTTATGTGGCTTGATAAAATTGGTTGATTTTAGGTCGAAAATAGGTATCTGTCAAACATAACCATGAATCGAACAAAATTAGATGCAAATTATTAAATTTAAAAATTTTGATTAAATTATTGAAGGGTACATGAATTTGCTCAATATCATTGATTTGTCAGATAAAAATGAAATTCAAAAAGAAATAGCAATAGTACCAGTGAAAATGATTGTTTAAACAAACAATTTTCGGGTGATTTATCAAAAGCAACATAACCTGAAACTGTTTATGCGAGAAACATAAATTCAACCTTTTTTCTACGTTTCTTCAACGTAACTGGATACGTATCTTCTATCTTACTTCAGGCGGACATTTCTACGTAGATATCAAGTAGAATCTACCGACTTCTCACTGATTTCAACGTTGCAGAAATGTTTCCAAATTAGATGAGAAACCTTCAATCTACGTGTATTCTAACTACCTGTTTTGTTGGGGATATTTTCCGACGTTTTTTCCCCTCCAAAAAGCCAAAAAGTATACAACTCCAAAGAGTCAACAGAGAATCTCCATAGATTCTTTATTTCCTACGATTTGCAGTAAAAATTTATTTCAACAAACCATGCAGTTTCTTCGTGGATTATTGGTACATTCACCGTATGTATACTGCACGTTTTTTTTTTAAATATTTAACTTGGTAGAATTAACCGAGAATTTCCGTAGATTCCACACAGAGTCTGCGGTGGGTTTTTACGGCGCAACAATGCAATATTTAACGTGAATCAACTTCTGCATAGATTCTAGCGTTTATCCACCAATATTCAACGTTGACCTTTCTCCGGACATTTCTTAGACGATACTCCGGCGAAACTTTGGATTTTCACGTTAAATCTCCAGTTTATCAACGTAGTCAAGGGAGAACAACTCCTTTTTCTCTACGTAGATTCTTCGGAGGTGTTCCGTGCGGGATTGCACCGGGTAAGAAATGCATCAATAATCTAAGCTGATTTTTAAAACAATCATACATTTCAGATTGACTTGTTTTACTATCAAACTCGAGACCATAGGTCACAAAAATTAAAATGAAGAAAATAAGGAATTAAAATTTTTCTTGAATAAAATCTTCATGAACAATTTTTTTCATACGTTTGCGATTTTGGCACAACGTTTTTATGATTATTTATAAAATTAATTTCACTGTTAAATTCTGATATCGTTTTTTTTTCATGTCATCCAAAAGATAAATCAAACAATATTACATTCCATAGTTTTCTTTATTCTATTTATTGGCAATTGCAGTACAATTTTCCGAGAATACTCCTACTGAATTAATAGATGAAAATGTCTACGGAACATCCAATCGTCCGAAAGTCCGAAAAATTGAAATTCCAAAGAAGAATTACAACATAGGTTTTTTAATTATATTATACTACTTCATTTCAACACTCAGAAAAAGAAACAAGTACTTGCAAATGTTGTGAACATAACTTAACTGTTAAAGTTTAAGTCATTAAACAAGGTCGACATTAAAATTATTCGCAGATATTTTTCAAAAACAAAATTTTATCATTTGTTGGCTTAAGATTGGTTGGTCTAAGATTAGTATACAATATTTTTTTTGGTTAAGTTTAAATGTTTTATTTGATGCCTGTACTTCATTTGCAATTTACTTTTATGTAGATTCCCGCGTAGAAACGCACCATGGCATTTGCCCGTTTGCCAATATTCGATGGGTGTATACTAATGATGATTTATTCAACTAATGTTTTTTTCTTAATTGTGTTTTAGGTACTCCGACAGTCGGGGAGATCACGTCAAAATTCAGCGATTATGAAAGCGATGATGACAGCGGCAAGCATATTTCGCTTCCTAAACCACCATCATCCAATGTGTTCAATAAATGTATTACAGCGATGATGAATTATTTTTTCAGTTACTTATATCTGTTTTTAATTATTCTAACGTAATACTTGTTTATTGTGGCATAAATATAGCAAATTCGGAACAACTTCGCGAAATCCCGGATCGATCCCGACTTGGACTCAAAATGGTTATAGCTCCTCATTGATATCAACATATACAAATTCCGAGTACTCAGCTCCAAGCATATCTAGGCTCGCATCCGATTCATCTAGCGAAAACCGCCTTCTCGCTGGTAACCTAATTTTACATCCAATAAATTTTCTATTCCACTAATCTTAAATAATTTAAAGAAAAGAAACACATATAGATTACGTAAATTATTGAATGGGTAGCAATAATATAGCCACCGTGTTCAATCTGGGTTAAAAATTTATCTGTATAATTTGTTTTTTTACATATTGCAGAAACTCTCAAAAGGCTTGCTTCAGATATCGTCATCATTAAGTCCGATGTGAGTAGAAATCAAGGCTTACTGAACGTTATAATAAACGGAATTCCGAAAAATAATCCGACACCAATCTCCGAAAACAATTTCATTGAGGAGAAACGACTAAAGGCGAAATTACCAGTTGATACGGATGAAAAATTGACCGAACTTGAACTTTTCCTCAGCGACGACAACAATCAACTTCGTTTTGTAAGAGAATAACATAAATTACGCTTCCACGCCTATTCAATTTGTTCTCGAAAATTAAAATTGAAAATTCGTTTATCAGGTTAACTATTTAAAAACGTTAGGCGGAGAAACGCACGATGACGCAACACGCGAAATATTGAGAACTGTTTTGACAGATTCTGTGGCCCAGACCTACAGTTTCTTTGGTGCTAAAGGGAAGAAAGATTTCCAGAGCACAGAAATAGCTCAAACAATTTTTGGTAACATAATTTTATTCTCTGGCATTTATCTTTTTGTTTTATATAGTTTATGTAGTTGTTTATGATAAAATTAATTTATTTATCCACATACTAATTCATTTACTGATCTAACAATATTATTTATGCCTTTACTTTCGATTCATGTATTATACATTGAAATTCTTTCCTAATAATCGATTATCCATTCATTTATTATACAATATTTCTTCACTGTTATATTTCCAGCGGCAGTAAAGGACAAATATTCAGTCGATAAATGCGAAATCCGAAAAACTATGATGAACTGGCTAAAACAGGCGAAAACCCGAATCAACCAGAGACTTGTTGCTGCAGAAAAAAAGCAAAAACTAAATAAAGTATAATTTAAGTACATTTAAATTTATATTATCAATTGTTTCCAGTGATTCAGCATTGTTGTAACATTGTCAAACTTAAGAAATAAATTTATCTCTGACAATAATCGTCGCATCTATATATATTGTGTTCATTTAGTTATTAGTATTCGCATTATTACTATAATCAATGAATAAAAATATTTTATCTTAAAATTTTTAACAATTTTTGTTAATATGCTATTGAAAATTCATTATTTGTTTAATAACATTTATCATTTGATTACATCTACAAATTGTGCAGTAAAATATTAATTACTCCAATAATGTTTTTTTTTAAATTTCGCACTTTCAATTTCTTTTTGTTATTGAAAATAATTTCTGTCAAAACGACGTCTAATGAACGTTTTAAACAGTTTGTTTTTCAAACTTTGTAAAAGTTATTTTCACGTCGAATGTCCTTCAAATAAATGTACTGCATAATAAATTCAATGTTCATTGAACTTCATTTTGACGTGTTCTCAAAAGGTTTATTCCACGTGTATAGAACCCAGACAATTTTGTTTTCATGATTTATGGTATGTTCGTCAAACAGACATTTGTTAAACGTTCTATAAACGTTGATATATAACGTTCATAAAACGATACCTCGAGCTGACATTTAGGACTTATTTTGACGTCACATATTCGTTTGATAATAGTTTTTTTGACGTTTATTTGACCAACGAATTGACTTTCATGTACCTTGAGTTGACGTCAAATGAACGTTCATGTTCCGTACGGGTACAGTCATCAAAAGGCTGAGAACCTATGTAAATAACGACAAAACATTTTCACAGTCTGAGGACAGCGAATATTTAAAAAAAAATCCAATTACACTATGACTAATACAATAATACAATGGAATATAAATGGCTATAGACCTCAAAAAGAAAACTTTCACCTTCTACGAAATAAATACAATCCCGACATAATTTGCCTACAAGAAACGAACTTCAAGAACGAACACCACGCTAATATAAAACATTACACTCCATATATCAAAAATAGAGAAAATACAGATCAGGCAAGTGGAGGAGTAGCCACTTACGTAAAAAATAACCTCTGCTCAAAAAATGTCCTTCTAAACACAAACATAAAATTTGAACATGTCATAACAACGATAACATTCCCATCCGGAAATCTAACAATATGTAATATATACATACCAAATACATTTAATTGCACCTACACCGAAATAGAAAAATTAATCCGAGAACTACCAAAACCATTCATAATCCTTGGGGATTTTAACAGCCACAGCCTTACATGGGGCTCATACAAAACTGATAACAGAGACATAACAATTGAAAAAATCTTAGAAAAAACTAATATTGTCATATTAAACAAGAACTCACCTACACATCTAAATAGCTCATACAACAGACTTAGCGCTATAGACCTAACTC